>VSMD01082083.1:0-31887 GCA_008750895.1 Mirza zaza
CTGTAAGGTAGGTACTGTAATTCTTGCTATTTTAGAGGCAAGGAGGCTAATGTTCAGAGAAATTAACTCACCCAAGGTCTCATGGCAGAGTAAGGATTTGAACCTAGGCAGTCTGATTCTGGAATCTGTGCTCTCAACCACTGTGCTAGAGAGGTATTATGTTACCATACGGACATTAATGAATGACAGTAGCATAATATTACTTGGGGGTGGAGCAGGGTCAGGGAAAATACTGGGCATCTGGCCCTTCCTACCTGCCAGGGCTGCTTCCTGTCACAAGCAGAGTGCACAAGTGGCTGAGTAACAAGTAACCTCAGGAGATGTGTTCCAAAATCTGTCTTTTGCCTATTCCCTGAAGCTTGAAATCACTACTCCAGGAAAAGAACCTTCCATTCACACTCCTAAAAATGCAGAGACCTCTGCTGAGAGGAAACCCAGAGGCTGAAATTCACAATGAATTTCACAGGTGTGACTGCTGATATCACAACTTTGCTGGATGACAGATTGGGAGAGAGTACAGAGACCCCTGGCACAGGGTGGGATGAAAGAGGTGCTCTGATAGGAGAGAAAAGCTGTTCTGTGGTGAAATGATCCCTGTGCATGGCGTCAGGGTCCTGGGTTTGAATCCCAGCTCTCCTGTTTACTAGCTATGTGACTTTGGGAAAAAGTCTTGTGACTTCTTCTCCACCAAAGGTGCTGGTCCAGAACTAAAGACTGTGTTCTGGAAGGTGTTTTTAGGGAGGATTTATACTCAGGAATAGCCAGGATCTCAACTCAACTCATTGCCAGTGTAAGGACTCCCTTCCCTAGTTGCTGTTTGTGCACATCTCTTCCCAATTCTACATTCAGTTATGTCAAATTGATAACCTGGGATCAGCCATGAAGAGATTATTTACACTAAGGAAATTGGCAAATGCTATAAATTCCCTACCCCTTACTTCACACAGGAAACCAGTTATTAGACATTTACCGGCATGCCACTGCCTTGACCCAAAAGAAGCTGGGGAGGGGAGCCTTCTTAGCACTTCCCCAAGCATCTGCTGAAGTGAGGGACTTTGGGAATGAGTGGCTGAAAGCAGTCAGCACAGCATCAGAAGCAAGCTCTCTAGAGCTCCCCGGAATGGGCACATCTTCTGTCCCTGAGCCTAGCAGGTCCTCCCAGGCATATGAGTGAGGCCCGTCTAGCTAGAAAGAACTGGGGAAGGAAGGATTTTGGACTTTCACTTTTAGAGTTTAATATTTTCAGGAAAAAGGATTTCACTTTGGACTTCAATTCTTCTTTATAAATTTGACAAAAGAGGGAGGTTCCGACTGTTCAAAGTTAGGGCATGTCTCATGTCGTTAGTTGAATTCATTGTGTAATTTCTGGTTTGTTCTACAGGGCGACTTTGCTAAACCCAATCTGAGTGATATAAACATGAGGGAGAGAATATTTAGCCTAGGCTACAGTTTGGCCTTGGAGATAATGTGCATAATAATCCTGTGAGTTTAGAACTTTGGGAGTAGGGGTGGGAGCATTTACGTGTTCACTACTGCTCAGAAGCAATAAATGATATGGGGGAAGCATAGGAGGATGAGTGCAGGAGGACTCTGACATGCTGCTGAGCTCTGCCCCTAGGGGGACAGCCACACCCTCAAGGACCCAAAGTCTCAGCCATTTAGCTCTATAATATATAGGGGAAACACTACTCCTCTTCCTGCATTTCTGCTAGAGCCTATAACGACGGGACATATTTATTTAACAAACTCTAACACAGTGCTTACTATGTGCCAGGCACTGTTTTAAGCACATCATAAATATGAATACATTTAATCCTCATAATAATCCTATGATTTAGGTGCCTTTGAAATACTCATTGCCTATATGGGGAATGACCAGAGAAGCTAAATAACTTTTGCCATTAGGTGAAAGAATGTGGATTTAAACTCAGTCTCGTACTAGAGTCTAGTGACAGCCACTAGGCTCTGCTTCCTTTTAGCTGTGTTATAGCAGAGAAGTGAAAAGCACAAACTGTAGAGCCGCTATCTGTGTTCAAACCCTGGCTGTGCCAATTCAAAGCCATAGGACCTGGGCTTCTTTGGTGAAGCTGCTACAGCAGATCTTGTGATTCCCCATTGGCTCTTTGGGTTTACATCTCCACTGGGGAGACTCCAGAGAGTGGTAGGGTTATTAACTGCTGCCTATAACCTCCAACAAATGACATCTAGGTCTTTCCTAAAGTGTCCCCTGTTCATTTCCCTTCCTCCCCTACCATGTTCTCCTAATTGCAGAACTTGGACCACATATCACTTCCTTAATACACCTGTCTCCACATCTTTGCTCCACCTCTTCCTTCTCCGTGAAATGCCCTCCCTGACCCCTATTGCTGTCTGCTGAGGTCTAATCAGTGCTTCGTGGGCCAACTCAGCCCGACCACTTCCCAGAGGACCTCTTAAATTCCACTGGTTAGAATTCAATTTCCCTTCCCAGTTCTCCCAGGACATGTCGACTGTGCCTCAGTCACAACAAGCCTTGTCTCTCAGGGAGACCATCACTCCTTTATAAGGCAGGGCTGGCTCTGGGATCTCTCTGAGCTCTCTCTCAGACTTTTCCTAGCTGGACAGTTTCCAGAAAAACCACTGTAGATCACGGTAAACAGACAGCTCAGCCCAAGGACCGGGTCGAGAGAATAGACTTTAGGCACTGACTTGTCCAGGTCACTTTGCTGTCGCTCGTAGTATCTCATGATCCGGAGGACCTGGACATCTTGGCTCAGGAAGCAGGGGGGGATCAGGCCGTGGATTCCAAGCTGAAGCCTTTCTTCAAGTGTAAAGGCCATGCCCTGGGAAGAACAGGAAACACACACACACATAAATGGATATGTAGGACACCAAGGAACAGAAGGGGTACCATCCACAGACAGGCCAAAGTCTGTGTGACTCAGTAGAAAGAGCCCAGCACTCAAATCCCACCTCTGCCATCTAAGCAGGAGGGTAACCGTGTGCCAGTTACTTTGATGCTTCTGAGCTTCAGCTTCCTCATGGGAAAAATGTCTATATCATCCATTTTTTGGTTGTTTTTAAATTTATTTTTAGAACAGTTTTAGTTTTATAGAAAAACTGACAAGATAGTACATAAAGTTCCTATATAACCCTTCACTCAGTTTTCCCAGTTATTAACATCTTACCTTATTAGTATGGTATGTTAGAGTCAACGAACCAATAGTGATCCATCATTATTAACCTAAGCCTGCAGTTTATTGAGATTTCTGAATTCGTTTTTATCAATTTTTGTTTGTTTGTTTCATGATCCCATCCCAGATCCTGCATTATGTTTAGTTTTCATTGTCTCCTTAGGCTCCTCCTGGCTCTGACAGTTTCTCATATTTCCCTTGTTTTTGATAACCTTGGCAGTTCAGAGGATACCGGTCAGGTATTTTGTATGGCATCTTCTTATTGGAATTTGTCTGATGTTTTTCTCATGATTAGACTGTGGATATGGGTTTTTGGGAGGAAGATCACAGAGGCAAAGTGCTATTTCCATTACATCAGATCAAGGCTACATACAATAAACATGGTTATCATTGCTGATACAGACCGTGGTCACCTTGATCAAAGGGAGTGCTTGTCTGATTTCTCCACTGTAAAGTTACTTCCGCCCACCTCACCCTCCCAGAGTGCTAGGATTACAGGCATGAGACACTGTGCCCGGTCCATCCACCATTACAGTATCATACAAAATAGTTTCACTGCACTAAAAATTCCATGGGCTTTACGTATCCATCCCACTTAGCTCCCCCAAATCTCTGGCAACCACTGATCTTTTTTTACTGTCTCTACAGTTTTACCATTTCTAGAATGTCATTCAGTTGGAATCATAAAGTACGTAGCTTTTTCAGACTGGCTTCTTTTACTTAGAAATATGCACTTAAGATTCATTCATGTATTTTCATGGCTTGATAATTAATTTATCTATATCACTGAATAATATTTCATTGTATATTTGTACCACAGTTTGTTTCTCCATTGACCTATTGGTTTAATGATTTTTCTCCATTTACTTTGGTTGCTTCCAGTTTTGGGAGATTATACATAAAGTTACTTACTATAAATATTCCTGTGCAAGTTTTTGTGTGGACATAAGTTTTTAAATCAGTTGGATAAATACATAGGAGAGTAACTGTTGGATCATATAGTAAGATTATGTTTACCTTTATAAGAAACTGTCAAACTGCTTTCTAAAGTTGCTGAACCATTTAACATTCCTACTAACAGTGAATGAACTGCCAGTTTCCGTTGCTACACATCCTTTTCAGCAATTGGTATTGTTTTTGGATTTTAATTCTTCTAATAGGTGTGTGGTGGTATGTGATTATTGTTTTAATTTGCAATTCTCTATCGACATGATGTGATCATGTTTTCATATGCTTATTTTTCATCTGTATGTCTTCCTTGGTAAGGTATCTGTTCAAATATTTTGCCCATTTTAAAATTTGTTTCTTTATTATTGTTAAATTTTAAGAGTTTTTTGATCAACAGCTACAATGCAGTCACTATTAAAGTTCTAATGGTCTTTTTTTTACAGAAGTAGAAAAGCTGATTCTCAAATTCATATGGAGTAGCAAGGATTCCTGAACAGCCAAAACAATTTTTTAAAAGATTTTAAAACTTATTACAAAGCTACAGTAATCAAAATAGTGTAATACTGGCATAAGAACAGATATACAGATCAATAGAATAGAATCAAGAGTTCAGAAATAAATTCATACATCTATGGCAAATTGACTTTTGACAAGTATTCCAAGTCTATTCAATGGGGAAAGAATAGTCTCTTCAAGGCATGGTAAAGTGACAACTAAATTTCTAAATGCAAAAGAATGAAGTTGTACTCTTACCCTTCATTACATACAAACAGTAACTCAAAATAAATCAAGAACTAAAATATAAACCAAAAGCCATAAAACTATTAGAAGAAAACATAGGGGTAAATATTCATGATCTTGGATTTGGCAGTGGATTCTTAGATATGATACCCAAAGCGCTAGCAACAAAAGAAAAAATTAGATAAATTGGTCTTCATCGAAATGAAAAACATCTGTGCATCGAAGGACAGTATCAAGAATATGAAAAGACAATCTACAGAGTGGGAAAAATATTTGGAAATCATATATCTGATAATGGTTTAATATCCAGAATAGATAAATAACTCCTACAACACAACAAAAAGAAATATAACCAATTAAAATATGGCAAAGGACTTAAATAGAAATTTCTCTAAAGAAGAAAGTAAAAATAGCCAATAGCACATGAAAAGATGCTCAACATCATTAGTCAGTAGGGAAATGCAAATCAAAACCATGAGACATAGTGTGTACCACTTTACACCTACCAGAATGATAGTAATTTAAGCCCTATCCCCCTCACACACACACACAAACAAAACCTAGAACACAAGTGTTGGTGAAGATGTGGAGAAATTTAAACCTTTGTATATTGCTAGTGGGCATGTAAAATATTGCAGCCTGTATAGAAAACAGTTCAGCGGCTCTCCAAAAAGCTAAACATAGAATTACCATACGACACAGCATTTCATTCTTAAGTATAAACCCGAAGGAATTGAAATCAGGGACTTGAACAGATACTTGTACCCCAATATTCACTGCAGAATAGTCACCACAGCCAAAAGGTGGAAATAATCCAGTTATCCATCAACGTATAAATGGATAAGCAAAATGTATGTATGTATACAATGAAAATTTACTCAACTACAAAACAGAATGACGTTCTGAGATGTGCTACTACATGGATTAACCTTGAAAATATCATGCTAGGTGAAATAAGCTAGATACAAAAGGACAAATATTGTATGATTCCATTTATATGAACTATGTAGCATAGACAAATGCATAGAGACAGAAAGTAGTAGATTAGAAACTACCAAGGGCTTGGGGCAGGGGGAGTAATGAGTTACAGAGTTTCTGTTTGGAGTGAGAAAAAGTTTTGAAAATGGATAGTGGTGATGGCTGCATGGTATTATGAATGTACTTAATGCCGCATAACCCTACAATTAAAAATAGTTAAAATGGCAAATTTTATGTTATATATATTTTACAACTTAAAAAAAATTACTAATGTAATATACCCCAAACCATTGAATTATACAACTGTAAATTGGTGAATTTCACGGTATATGAATTATATCTTAGTACAACTATTTTTTTAAAAGAGTTCTTTGCATGCTTCGGATACAAGCCCTTTATTGGATATGTGTTTTATAAATGTTTTTCCTAGTCTGTGGCTTGTCTTTTCATTCTCTTGGCAGTGTCTTTTTTAGAACAGAATTTTCTAGTTCAAGCACTGGCAGAGAACTGGGGAATAATAATATGTTATGAATCTGCTCCCTGACCTGGGTCACAGTTAAGCCCTATGGAGACAGCGTTTGCTGGTAGAAGTTGCAGGAACTGTTCTCATAAGAGACACTGTGAGGCTGGGCATGGTGACTCATGCCTATAATCCTAGCACTCCAGGAGGCCGAGGTGGGAGGATTGCTTGAGCTCAGGAGTTCGAGACCAGCCTGAGCAAGAGCAAGAGACCCTGTCTCAACTAAAAATAGAATAAATTAGCTGGGCATGGTTGCGTGTGCCTGTAGTTCCTGATACTCAGGAGACTGAGGTAGGAAGATTAACTGAGCCCAGGAGTTTGACGTTGTTGTGAGCTAGGCTGATGCTATGGCACTCTAACCCAGGTGACAGAGAGAGACTGTCTAAAATATCAAACAAAAATAAGCAACACTGTGAGACATGGGGATACAAGCTGCCCTATCTTTATCCTAAGGTGATAAGGTACAACACATGGTGAGAAACAGGGACCTTTTCTGTGTAGAACTCTGGGTGGCTGCCCTGGCACTGCTTAGAAGCCTCTGGAGACTTCCTCAGCATTGTCATGGAAGGCCCTGGCAAAGTGATAGTCCATAGTCCCCGAGAGGCTCCCTGGGTGGCAGACATCAACAGAGAAGGGACCAGGATCCCCATGGGGGATTGTGCAGGTCTGTTGATGTAACCCCCCTTGTATTCAAGGCTGGTGATACCTGGGCCACCTTGGTCACACCATCTATCTGTGATGAGTCTCACTCAAATAATGGAAGGTCCCTACTAAAAGAGAAGAAGGCTGTGTGGATGATAAGTGAGACCTCAATTATGCTGTCAGCAGGCTAGCTTCCCCCATTCCCTAGGGGAGGAGAAGCTGCAAAGTCAGGGAGCATCAGAGCTCCCCTCATTCCTCCACCAGCTATAAATAATCTCATCCACAACGATCACAAGCTCTTTGACAGGGAGTTACCAACCAGGGGAGATTCAAATCCATGCACTGACCATCCACACCCTAGAGTTGTTGCTGTCATCAGCTCTAAGGAAGAGGCTCTAATGAATATCTAATCTTACACTATGCTTTCCTTCCTTACAACCACATTGTGAGGGGGGTTTTACAACTTCCACTTTACGGCTAAGCAAGAGAGGTTACATGACGCTCCCAAAGTTACACAGCTAGTGCTTGGTATTGTATTGCTTCTTTTTTTTTTTTTTTTTGAGACAGAGTCTTGCTCTGTCACCTGGGCTAGGATGCCGTGGCGTCAGCCTAGCTCACAGCAACCTCCAACTCCTGGGCTCAAGTGATCCTTCTGCCTCAGCCTCCCAAGTAGCTGGGACTACAGGCATGTGCCATCATGCCTGGCTAATTTTTTCTATATATTTTTAGTTGACCAATTAATTTCTTTCTATTTATGGTAGAGACGGGGGTCTCGCTCTTGGTCAGGTTGGTCTTGAACTCCTGACCTTGAGCGATCCGCCCACCTCAGCCTCCCAGAGTGCTAGGATTACAGGTGTGCGCCACTGCACCTGGCCTGTATTGCTTCTTAAACCAGGATGCATCTCATAATCCACAAGTACATTTGATGTGATAATTTTTTTCCTGATGATTTTCTTTGACCAGAAGTAAGAGATAGAACCAAGGTTTAATCATAGGTTGTATTCTTGCCACTACAGTATACATCCTCCCAAGACCTTGATGAAATCAACCTCAGAAAATGTAGGATGGGGGCCAGGAGGAGAACAGCAAGAGAGGAGTGGAAAAAAAGAGAAATAGAGAAAAAAAGTGAATAAAAGTTAGACTCCTTGGCTACTCCCAATTTCCTCTTTGGCTTTGTTTTGTACCTTGGGGAATCTTTGAAACTATGAATAACTGGGCTCCTCTTGCATTTTAATAAAGTAATAAGAATTCAATTTATGAAAATCTGGAAGAATTGTTCTTCCTCCCAGAACTGCTGAAACTGTATGAAAGATCTATCTTAAGATAGGCTCTACTCTGTTTGAAGCATGACTCACAGAGACTTCTCAAAGTACTCCACACATGAAGTTCCAAAATTTGTCTTCATCAAAACCCACAGTCATCAGTTCATAAATCCCCTGTGTTGGTCACTAGCTTTGCAAGCAGAGAGCAACACTGAGGTCCCAGATCCTTTGGCAGGAAACCCTCTCTTCCTGCAGACTGGGCACTTTCACCAAACACCGATAGGCAGAAAGACTGTGATCACCTCTCCCTGGCCTGGGGGATCCCACAGAGGCCCAGGCATTTAATTATGACATCATCTTTGTTAATGACTGCTGCGGCTTTTGATAACAATCCACCTCTCTCTACAAGGCAAAGTTCTAAGTGTTTCTCTTGGCTGGCTGCCACCAACTTCTTTTGTACTTGAGGGAAAAGTATGACTGTTCAGCAACTGGTAATTTCAGGGATTTAAAAAAATTACTTCTTGAAGCTTCTTTTCATCTTGAAGTTAATGTTAAGGCAACCTCAGATTTACAAGTTTGCAAAGCAGAAATGCAGGCCCTTTGCTGCACCCTGACCTCCAAAATGGGATAGGCACAAGATGATTCACTAGGGCTTGGGGGGAAAATGTTAGAACTCACGAGTCTATTTCTCTACAAAAGAAATAAACTTTGCTAATTGGAACTCAGGCTCTTGGTGTGTATTGTGTCAAAAAGTTGTAAGGTATATCAGGAGTCCTAAGGTAGGTAAGAAGAGTAGGGACTGTACAACACAGGGAGTTAACAATAGGGCTTTTATTCATTCTTACAACATTGAGAAATTACAGTTTCTGTGTGCCTGGCAAATAGAGTTACAGATTATGTTATCTAGTTTTAACAAAACCCTCAGAATAGGACAAATGGCTTTTGAAAACTGGCTGACTCTGATAGTTATATTTCAACTTCATATCCTTGTGGAATTCAGCTAGGATACGCTGGTAGGGACCAGTTGCTACTAGTTTGAAATGGTGCAGCCGCTGCTCTGGCCACATCCCCAGCCACGTATGCCTGCCACTTGCTCCGGCTTCTTCCAGGGAACCTTTGGACCTCCCTGAGATCCAACAACCAATGTCTGGCAGAGCAGAGGCCTCAAGACCCTGCCCTAGCACTAAAAGCCTGTGACGGCTTCAAATGGTCAGTGCCTAAGCTGAACCACTTTTAATCCTTTAGCTATCACCCCTGACTTTACCTATTTCATCATCTTCCCTGAATGATCATCTCTGGCCCAGCCACTAAACTCTACCCACAGACTCAGCCCTGTCCAAGTTCTTGGCATCAGAGGGAGGATATTTGAATAGATCCCACCATCAAATGGCTGGGTGCAAAGGCAGCAAGCCCATGAGGTTGTGCCTCTGTCCCAGCTTCCTGCTGTTCAGAGGCTTCCTAGTGCCCTGTTCTTTATGGCTAAGCTTTTCTAAGAGTCAGTGTCCTAGTCCTGCTTGGTGACCTGCCTAGTGCCTCTGGACACAGAGCCCTGCTGTGTACTTGACAGCAACTTCTCATGTATTCAGCAAGCCTCCATGAGGTTCCCCTTTGTGTCAGGCCTGCCATATTAGGCGCTGGGGCTCCCTAATTGGAACAGGTCCTGGTCACTGTCCTCATGAGTCTCCTAGACCAGACATGTGGGTTAACATACGGTAGCAGTGCTGGGCCTCTGCCTTGGGCAGGCCACTTCTCCCACCTATAAAATGGAGAGCTGCCCATTTCATATGTTGCGGGATTAAATGAAACAATGCACGTAAAATGCTTAGCACAGACACTGGCACATAGGAAGTGCTCAGTGAACACCAGCTATTCTCCTTATTACTGTTAGCATATTGTTTATGGGGCAGAGTGGCACAAGAGAGTTCATGAGCAGATGCTGGAGATGAGCCTCGAAGGGTGGGCAGGAGCTAGTGTGGCAGAAGTGGTTGTAAGACAGGGGCTGAAGTGACATCACCACATCACCACAGTGTAACTGCTTGTCTTTGGGCTTGGGTACAGCACCTGCCTCTGCAGCCCTGTGCATTCTCCCCGCAGGCTAATGCATTCTGGCTGTCATGCTTTGACCCCCGCCAGCGCCCTGCCCACCGTGCTCTGACACTGTCCCTCCCCCATCTTCCAACGCACCTTCCAACGCACCTTCCAACTCACCTTCCCGGCCTCCCCCGTTTCACACAGCTCCCCTCTTCTATCAGAGTCAGTGTCATATAGTTTAGTAGATGCAATGTGTTATTTATTTGATTTGTTGAGCATTAATTACTAGACAATGGACTCAGGGTGGTGGGGAAGTAGATACTTCGAAAAAGCTAACACGAGGTTATAGCACAATAACATTATCATCCATAATAGCAACAAATACCTTTCCTTGAACACCCATTAGGTTGGGCTGGGCACTGAGACAAGCGCTTTATCTTGTTATCTAATCTTCACAGAGATCGCTACAGGAAGGTATTATGATTATTATCCCCATTTTGTGGCTTAGGAAACTGAGGCCAGAGGGTAAGTAACTTGCCCAAGATCACATAGCAAACCAGTGGGAAAACCAGGAGTAGAAGAACCCCAGGCCCAGACATCTATAGAGTTCATACTCTTTCCTCTGAACTAATCAACAGCTCTGTGACTTGAAAGATTTAAAAAGTCATTGACTGAGTTGGCTTTTTTTGACGACGGATGTGATTATTCTGCTTCTATGTATGGAGCCAAGGATCTTAGTGACTTCAGCTACCGCTGAGTGTCCCTCTGCATTTGCCTCAGGCTGGTCAGCCCATCTGCAGACAGGTATGCCTGGACCTCTGAGCTTATGCACGTGGCCCATGGCACACACACAGCCATGGTTCCTCTGAACAGCGTCGTTACTGGAAGGAAGGATTAGCAGACACTGTGGAACAGCAGAGGTTTTCTGTTCCACACATCATTACGTCATGCCCTGAGCTGACTGCTCACCTTGTAACCAGCTTCCTGCATCAATCAACCGTAGCAGCCTAGAGAGTAGCATAGCTGAGCTAGAGCTGCGAGCAATTTGCTCTGAGACTGTACAATTAGAGCTGATGAGCTGTTAGGGGATCGGAAGGCATTTCCTCCTCCTTTTGCATATTACTTCTTGACTCTATTTGTTTGGGATTTTAATGAGTTAGAGTGACGGGGACTCTGGTTGGAGACAGGAAGTAGGATTACAGAGGCTGCTGTTCTGTCACTGAACCCCACGTTTATGGAGGCCCCCTGAGCACACTCCTGGGATGGGTATATGGGGATCTCGGAAACACGGCATTGGGAAGTCTCCACAGACACAGACCTGAGAATGGCCTTCCTCCCAGACATACTTCCGTGATCAGGTGCGAAATGACAGATCCAGAAACACCTTGTAAATTCCTGAGGGGAGAGGAGGATACACTGCTCATTACTGCCAGGCTTGGGCTCAAAGATGGGGCTTTGGTGCCATGGGCTGCACGTGTGCGAAGGCTTCCTGCGACCTTCTGCTTATGACATGCACAGAAGTTCTTGTTCTGGCTGTGAGATACACATTGATTTTCCTTTCTTCGGATCTAAGGATCCTGTACTAACACAGTCAGATGGGGGAGGGAGAAGGGAACCAGAAGCCAAATACTCTACATTCAGTCCCTACTGGCTGTGGGGTCCTGGGGAAATTACTTCACCTCTCTGAATCTGCTGCCTTCATTAGGTTGTTGTATCACATGGGAACACGGATGTTGAAATCTCTTTGTGAATTCAAAAATTTGGTTTAAAAGTTTTTAAAAGTCTGGGCCTATTTTGGTTTCAAACTCTTTAGGGTAAGGACTATAAGCAATTTAGCAACTACATTTTACAGTATTTATTTCCTTTCTTGTCTCTTCTTCCTACAAGACAATAAATTTCTCTCAAAGGCAGCGACTATGTCTAAATGAACTCTGTGTCCCTTCTACTACTGCAGTAACCAGCATAGGGTAAGCATTCAAGAAATATGTGCATAAGTGGACTCACTCATTCGTTCCTTCAACAAAAAGATTGTTAAGTGTCCTCTGTGTGCTAGGTGCTATTTTAGATCCTGGGGAATTAGCAGTGAAAAGACATAGAAGGTTCCAGGTGAACCATTCCCAAAGCAAGCTAGTGGCAGCCTGCCCCTCCCTACTATAGCAACACATTAGTCTCTCCGTGCTGCGATGGGAAGAAATGTTCTATTCTGCTCTGTCCGATGCAGTAGCACTTGAAATATGGCCAGTAAAACTGAGAAACTGAATTTTTAATTTCCTTTAATTTTCCTTTACAGATCCACATACTGTATTGGACAGCACGGATCTTCCCCACGTTGGGGTCAGTCCCACCCTGGTCTGGGGGAAAGCATAGGAACTGAAGACTCTAACCCAGGCTTTGGGTCCTGGATTTTGCAGAGTGGTGGAGACACCTTGATCTACCCTGATGCGGAGGGTGATGGTTGCTGTGTGGAGCAGGCTGCGGAGAGCTACGTCAACAGGAATTCGAGATGAGCGGAATGGCAAGGAAGGCTGGGAGCTTGGGAGAGAAGAGCCCCAAGGTGAGTCCGCACTTGGGTGGCAGCAGGTGGGAGCAACTCTAAGGAGTCCGGGAGCCTCATCCTGGCGGGCCGCTCCCCAGAGAAGGAAATCGTGATTGGGGGAGGCTGTGGGGAAACGTCAGAAGAGTCGGCACAACTTTCACAATGAGTGATTTAAAAGTCACAGATGAGGGAACAACTTAATAAAGAATGCCTGAATGCATGGCCGGGCGCGGTGGCTCACGCCTGTAATCCTAGCACTCCGGGAGGCTGAGGCGAGCAGATTGCTCAAGGTCAGGAGTTTGAAACCAGACTGAGCAAAACCCCATCTCTACCAAAAATATAAAGAAATTAATTGACCAACTAAAAATATATATACAAAAAAAATTAGCCGGGCATGGTGGCGCATGCCTGTAGTCCCAGCTACTCGGGAGGCTGAGGCAGGAGGATTGCTTGAGCCCAGGAGATTGAGGTTTCTGTGAGCTAGGCTGATGCCACGGCACTCACTCTAGCTTGGGCAACAAAGTGAGACTCTGTCTCAAAAAAAAAAAAAAAAAAAAAAGAATGACTGAATGCAAAATAGATGTAAATAAAACCTTCTGGGCAGGAATTCCTGGGAAGAGAATCTTTCTTCCCAGGAGCCTTTGTGGATATGTTTTGCAAATACTGGGAACAACTGGAGAATCTCATGTAGAGTTTTGTTGGAGTTTGTGGCTTCTGGTCAACACCAACGCTGGTAGGAAAGTTCTGAAATAGACTACAGCCTGGCCTATGAACTGGCTCTTATTTGAGTGTGGCCCTGGGTAGAACAGCTAAGGAGAAAACAGTAATCTACAAAACAGCTGATGGAGAAGCTTTCTTTACAAGCCTCTGAGTTTCCAAGGAGGTGCCATTTTTAAAAGGCATTCACATGAAGGTAGCTGGAGGTTCCAAGGATGTTCACCCCATTTTCTGTGAAAACCTGGCAGCACGCAACCCCGGCTGGGTACTCGGCCTAGGCAGGGCTCGGCTGGTTCTCAGAGGAGGCAAGGTTGGATGTGCACGGGGCCTGTGCTTGCAGTGTGTGGGGAGCAGGCATAGCAAAAAGGCATCGCTCTTTGCCCCTGAAACGTGTCTCAAGGTCTTCATACAGCTTCTTCTAAAATGTTTAAAACATTTTGGAGGTTTTAATAGCTGCTGAGTCAACACATCAGGCAGCCATTGGAAAGAAGATCCTCTAAAGGAATGTGCTCTGTGGTGAACGCCCCCTGCTTGCTGTCAGCCCCACACCCAGGTAAGCTTCTGGTCCCAAGTCTCTTAGGATAGAGCATTGTGGCAAAGACACGGAGGTTCCACTTCAGCTCATTTTTCTTACCCTGTTATCACACTACGCAAGTGAGTTACTCGCTTCTCCAGGCCTTGGTTTTAACCATTCTGGGAAATGGGGATAATATGTGCTTCATCTACTTCACAGGGATGTAGATAATTCAGCAAAGATAATGTGCAAGGAAGTGAGTTGGAACAGAAATATTAAGGTTATTAGCAATGATACGGGTAACTAATGTTGTTTCATTGGCCCCTTTTTCTGAGGTAAGAATCGATCTGGAACTGTTGGCAATCACTTTTGAGAGGCTTTGGGTGCTTTTTAGAGGAGACTTTCAGAGGAGACAGAGGTTAAGTGGTCCAAGATCTCCTGTGCTCCTCCCCAGGCTGCGTGCAGCGCCTCATGCCCCTGCGGAGCCCCGTGCACGCCTCTACCAGGCTCCAACGTACGGCCTTGCAGCTACCTGAGTCTGCTTTCCCTGAAGAAAGCAACTCGACTCAGTCTCATTCATTTCTGCATCCCCAACGCAATGCTGGTACAAAACAGGCCCATCCTAACATGCATTAAATGAACGAACAAATGGATGAAAGTATATGATTCCCCCTTTATTGAGAAAGCTGGGGTAGAAGGCAGTTTGTGGTTCACAAAGTGGTGTGTGACATGGCGATGAAGAGCTGGGCTTTGGAATCAGGCAGTTCTGGGTCTGAAAGTCTGTAACTTATTAGCGTTGTGACATTGGGCACATTATTCAACTCCTTGAGCGGCACTTTGCTCGCAGACAAAACTGGAATAATAATCCCTGCCTCAAATGCTGATTTATGAGATTGACATGTAATAACATAGGTGAAGTATACAGCAGTCAGTAAGCACTCGACAAGTGGCAGCTAACGTCATTCTTTGTTCCTTAAAAATAAAGGAGGGGATGGAGTTAGTTCTCCGGGAGAAGCCTGGAGGAAAGTGGTGGGGGAGGCAGATGACCAAGGCAGATGACCTTTCTGGAGGAGGTGACAGGAGAGAGGAGGCTCAAGAGAATTTGCCACACAAATCTCAATGATAGCAGCCTGCCCTGCAGCCTCCTCTCCCCCTCACTGCACTCAGACCCTGGAGGGCAGAGGAAGCCAAGGTGGAGAGAAGGAGGGAGGGAGGCCCATCCTCAGTACCCAGCCTCTCCTGCCCACTCTGCTTCCATTCACCCTTCCCTCCCAGGGCCTTCTGTGCTGAAATCTCAGAGGAGGGCTCAGGAGACTCACCCCTTCCATGTTGCCACCTGCCTAAGCAAGTGCAAGGCAGATCAGCTCTTGTCCCCGCAGCACTGACTTAGTTGTGTGGTCCACCTCCTTCTTTATGTGCCCTTCCTGGGGACACTGGTGAGAGGCTGTCCTCCCTCCCTGGCTTGCTGTACCACTGTCAGATGCCCCTCAATGTGGGCCCAGCCCGCAGTCCCCCTTGGCTGCCTTTCATACTGTGCACCTTTTAATTCAGGGCCCATTAACTCTCATTTGCTTCCGCCTGGTAGACCAAGGATCCCAGCCTGGCAGACGGACCATCAGAAGCACTTGAAAGCATCCCCAGAGACTAGTAGTTAGTCTGGGAGATCACAGAACATATATCTTTTTTAACTCCCTTAGGGGATTTGATACTCTCCAGATTTAAGAACTGCTGGGTTGGGTCTTTTTCTTTTTTTAATCTGAATTTTAAACTCATTATGCCCAGAACCCAATTCTGTGATCTTTCCTTTCAAATTGGCAGCCAAATCCTCCAATTCCTGTCGTGGTAGACCCAAGACTGGGAGCTTCCCATTCCACCACTGTTTGGGTAGGATCACTGCCTCCCCTGCTCCCCTTCTAAAGCCTGTTTTAACCTTCCATGGGCACATCTGTGCTCAAGGACACAAGCAAAAGACTCAGTAATCATGTGGAGAAACAAGGTTACTCAGGCAGCTCTGGGTCCATATGAATCCAGGTTATTGCCGAAGAGATTGCACAGCTAGGGTGTCAGAAAAGCCAGGCTGAGGAGGGCCCGGGGGCCATGTCTACACACCTGCTGGATCTCCACAGTGCTCTACCGAATCAGAATGAGAAGCCTGCCAACCCCCATCTTGGATTTCAGGAGGCTGGGGCCACTCTCCTGAACACTGTCTTCCTCTCCTGGAAGAGAGGAAGGCCTGCAACCTGTTTATTCATTCACTTGTGCATTCAACAAATGTCAGGTGCCTCCCCTGTGCTGGGTACTTTGCAAGATGCTAGGGCTGCCACTGCTTTCCCCAGACAGCTTCTCAGACCTCACTCAGCGCAGTGTTGGTACTAACAATCCTGTGCCTCCCGCAGCATATTAATCAAAGTGAATTTCCCCATTGCTGGGAAAGTGAAAAGAATCTTAATTTTTGACAAGTGAACCAATTTCTATACTCTACATTATTTACTCAAGTGTTTTTTAAAAATAAAATTCATTACACAAGTGGCAATATGCCTTGCCCAATATCTTTGCCAGTGATAAAAATACTTTGCATATTTTTACTGCTTAATTGTTTCTAAAATGCTCTCAAATGGTTTATGTCATTTGATCTCAGACAAAGCTGGTGTTATTATCCCCATTTATAGAAGAGGAAATTGAGGCTTAGATGGGTCAATGACATGTCAAGGGCATGCGGCTAATAAATGCCATGCAAAAGCATGTGACAATAATGGCTATTTCAATTGCTTTGCCATTTGAAGACTAGTTTAGGCAAAGTTGTTGGATATGGACCAGCACGGAAGAAAAATGGAAGAATCTGTTTCTGAAATATTTGGTGTCTTTAGGATTTTGTCCTCACTGAGCAAAGGAACAGAGGTGGATAGTTGGAAAGATTATGAATCACTCTCTTGGCAGAATTCCCTGTGGCAGTCTGAATGCTTCATGACCTTCTCTTCCCAAGAGACTATTATTTAAAATTTAAATAATATTGTTCTTGGCATCCTGATGGCCCAGAAACTCAGCTGAACCTCAACAGGGTAAAGACAGAGGAAGGTTATGGGCAGGGGAGCAGCTGAGAACAAGGAAGCAGCTTCCTTCCTCCAGTAACACAACAGCACTTTGATGGGCCCCGCTTGGGAGGATTGGGTCGAAAAGTGAACTATGGCCAGAAAGAATAAAACAAACAGACACGTTTTGGGAGGGTCTCAGAATAGGCATGGTACCTACAAGCCTGGTGCATGCGGAGAAGTGGGTGGGGGTGCCAGAACTGGACGTAAGATGACCAAGGTCAAGCTCATCTGCCAGGGCAATTGTCCAGCAGATGACTGTTAACCTGTTTCAGCCCTGAAGTTAATCAAATTTCATTCTCCTGCGTCTCTGCCTCAGCTCTGCCACCTGACCAGGTGAACCAGGAAGGAAGTCATTGTGCCCTGGAGAAGGTTGACCATTGGGGTGCACAGGCGATCAAAGTGATCAGCCTCCCTCTCTGTCTTGACACCAGGAGGCAGGACTTCTGAAGTCTACAGCCAATTTTGGACCTAATTGATAACAACTGTTTACACTTAACTGCTTTGTTAGGAGATCTGCAAAACAGCTGTATTTTCTATGATAGTGGTTTCCAAACTGCTACTCATTAGGATCACTGCCCTAGGAGGCGGGCTATGAAAGTATCATCCCCAGTTTGCAGGTATGAAACCTGAGGCTAAGAGAGTTCAACTGTTTGCCTAAAATCATGGCCCTAGCAAGTTGCAGAAATGAGGCTTGAATTTTGAGTTCCATTTCAACCTGTTGGTTCATTAATTCATTTACATAGTCATTCATTTAACAAGTATATTTTGAGTACCAGCCATGTACCAGGCACTGGATTTACTATGAGAGGCTATATATATATGGCCCATGCCTCCATATTGTTTCAGTCTAGTGATCTATTCATTCAAAATAGTGTCCTTTACATCCCCTCATATTTCAGAATTCATTTGGAATTACGCAGGCTGGTTTAGTGCCTGGCAGGCCCAGATGCTCAGCAGAATGGCACAGAAGTGTCTTTGCTGGGGTTTGGGTGTGCAGGTCCAGATTTGCCCATGAGAGGCATCGGGGCCACCGAGGAGGGAGGTCAGGTCTGGAAGGTGGTGTTCCTGGATTTGAATGGTGACTCAGCCACGACCAGCTATGTGATCACGGGCAACTTTCTTAACTTTTCTGATCCTCAGTATCCTCAATGATGAACCAACGATAGTAATATCCAACCCCCCTGAGTGTGGTGTGCCCAGCTAGTGGCACTCTGTAAACTCAACTGTGACCAACTGCCCCTTAGCAGGTGCAGAGTACTGCAGAGAACACAGGGACTCAAGAACTGTGTGCTCTTGAGGACACAGCAGCCTAGGGGTGTCTTTAGAGTTTCTGGTCCTGTTTATTCTTCTCTCTCTCATCTCCATTCTCAATCCTTTCTATTCATTTTCCTCAGCACTCCCAGTTTGGGTACTATTTATTTGGAATTTAAGGATAGGCGCTCAATAAATTTTAACTGGCGATAGTGACCTAATGCAGATCTAAAATTAAAGAGAGAGTCCCCCACAGGGGACTGGGCTGAAAGTTAAAAGTTCAACTACTGGGAATGCTTTTTGAATGGCATTTCCACTTTTTATTAGACTTATATTAAAAGGAAGGGAAAAGACAATGTGAAACTTAAACCTTGTGAGTTTTACTTCTTACCAGTGCTTTGCTGATATAATCAACACTGCGTTGTTTTCTTTATTCCCTCCTGAGATAGAATCTAATCCTTGTACATAATGAAGCTGAGAGTCTTTTTAAAAATTTCTCATTTCATAAACATGATTAGCTCTGGGATCTATATGTTTAGGGTACTGTACTGTATGTACCTGTACTGTATGTATGTACTGTATGTACCTAGTCAAATTGCTCTTTTCCTTTCTTGATTTCTGGAAAGGTCGCTAGAATTCCTGCAAGCGTGGCTTGGCTGTCCTAGATTGACAGGGTCTACTCTAGAGCAAGCGATGTTGACATTCACAGGCCCCTGCAGACCTCCACTCCAAATGCCTCAAAATAAATGGCTCCATTCCCGGGGCTATATTTAGTGTCCTTTAGCTACCAGGCTCTTCTAAAACTTATATCCTGTGATAAGAAAAGTCAATATTTAAAGTCTCCTTTAAATTACCTACTGATAGCTTATTCTACTTTAGTGCTGATGGACTAAATACATCACTGAAAGATTGGTTGGGTCTTTATTGAATAATCTGAAATTTTAATTTGCTTTTATAGATGAATACTCAGTTTGTGGATTAGTCTATGTTTTATAACTTAATAAAGGTACTAACACTATTACTTATGTCTTACTATGGGACAAACTTGTGGTAGGCGTAGAATGAATCAATGCAGTATTTCAATCTTCTCCTTCCACAATATCCCTATGCAATAGAAAACCTACCCAAGCTTATATAGTTCATAAGTTTTAGTGCTGGAAATGTGAACCCAGGTCTTGTGTGCTGCTGAAGCTCATACTCACAATTACTATCTTGCACAGATTTTTAAGCATTGTTTCTGCATTGGCTTTGAACGTTTTACAACAACCTTTGTCAGTCACATCAGAGACAGGGTTTGGTCAATCTACTAGAGTGGGTGTTTTGTGGTCAGTCTTATCCCACAACATACCTCAGCTTTTTACCTTTGATTCCTTTTCTAGAGGAAAAGGGAGACACATGCAGCAGCATTTAAATATTCTCTTCTCAAAGGTGGGGGAATAACAAGATCTGAGAATTGAAATGAAATATTCTCCCCAAAAGAATAAAATATAGTAGTGTTTGTCAAACTCCATCAGACTCTGGCTGTGAAATAATAGGGAGTAGCCAACGATTTAAAAAAATGATACAGGCTTGAGTAGAAAATATCAGGTTGCATCACATTTAGTAAGGGTAAATACTGTTTTGAATAAGCACATGCATGTGTGGTGTATATCTATGTATATTAGCTTGTGATAGAAAGTGGACTTTTAACTACAGGTTGTGGCATAAACATTTTGAGAAATACTGCAGCACAGGGTAATAATTATGAGTGATGGATCAGACTGCCAAAGTTTGAATATCAACTCTGACCATTACTAGATGCCTGGCCTGGATACATCGTTCAACTTTTCAATCTTCTTGTTTCTTCTGTCAGAAACAGGGGTGGTAACAGTACCCACTTCATCATGTATGTAAAGTGTGCAACAGAGTGCCCAATGCTTAGTAAGTGCTCACTAAATTAATGTTAGCTACTGTATTTTAAATGAAGCAGTTTGGTAAAAAGTTGGTGGCAAGCAAGAGCAATGCTTTGCATTATGTCACCAGAATCATTTTTAATTCCAGACGCATACATCCATCTGCTTCCTGGGCATCCCCACTTACATGCCTCATACCACATGCCCCAAACCAACTCCTCTCCCATGCCAAACCTCCCTCCTGCATTCCCTACTCAACGATGGTACCCCCAGCTACCCAGTAACCCAGTAAAAACTCAAGTCATCTTGGATTCCTCACAGCTCAACCCAAACATGCAGTCATTACTAAGTCCAGTCGATTTCCTACCTTTTGAGTTCTAACTTCCTCCTGTCTTATCCACCCTCCTCAGCATTCTTCTTCTCAATATGAACAGCATGCCTGTCTGCTAATAAACTAGCAGGCCTGCAACTGCTGGACTCTAGTCTTAACTCCCACTGTCCTGCCACTGGAATATACTTTTGAGAACTTCTGCCACACAGACATGTTCCAAAAACCAAATTTGATAATTTCATTTCCTAACTTAAAACATCTTTAGCAAAGGCTCTTCCTAAGTAGTACATCATTTTCGGCTTCATCATCAGCCACCCCTCCATGGGTAGCCTTTAATACAGCAAACTATTAATACTTTACCATTCCCAGAAGCAGCAGGCATTTTTATGGCTCCATGTGTGTGCATGTGGCAGTTCCCCTGTTGGCAATGCTCTTCTGTGCCTGTCTTCTAATTACTATAGTGGATTAAGGATGAAGAGGACATCGTCTCAAACTTACATTTAAGAACACTGATTCTCAAATTCAGTCTGCATCAGGAACAACTTGGTTGCTGGTTTAAAATTCAAGTCCTCAGCCCCTACCTGTAAATGTTGATTTCAACAAGGCCAGGGCTTTTCACCGGCTCTCCTGGCAATTATGAGAAACCATTCTCAAAAGGGAAGATAGAAGTTTTTCACAAACTCTAATAATCCTCAACATACAAATTCAGGAGTAAAGGTGATTATCTTGTCCTTGGGAAATATCTCAATAGAGATTCAATCAGGGGAATTTCCTAAGGGGAGAGGAGTAGATAAGTGCTGACTTACTAGGCCTTTTTTTTTTTTAAAGAAAGTCTCACTTTGCTGCCCAGGCTAGAGTGAGTGCCATGGTGTCAGCCTAGCTCACAGCAACCTCAAACTCCTGGGTTCAAGCAATCCTCCTGCCTCAGCCTCCCGAGTAGCTGGGACTACAGGCATGTGCCACCATGCCCGGCTAATTTTTTTCTATATATATTAGTTAGCCAATTAATTTCTTTCTATTTATAGTAGAGACGGGGGTCTCCCTCTTGCTCAGGCTGGTTTTGAACTCCTGACCTCGAGCAATCTGCCCGCCTCGGCCTCCCAGAGTGCTAGGATTACAGGCGTGAGCCACCGAGCCCGGCCTGTTAGGTCTTTTTTAATGAGCAGCAATGACAAGAAGGAAAAATACTGCTATTTAATATAATTATCTATAAATGTTATTGCCTTAAAATATGAAAACCACGTCCTGCAAAAGCACAATGATGGCACTGATCTGACACTGTTGTAGCAAGATTTCTAGTTAAAAACCTCAGCAAGAGTCCATCCACTGAGTAAGTTTATAACAGAAAATCAGTTGCCGCTCCTAAGGGGAAGACAGAAGCCCAGTTGTTTCCACTAAGTCTGAAACAAAGGGCTTTCTCTGTTATTTTCCATAGTAAGAAAAAAAAAAAGAGAGAGAGAGAGACAACAGAAGCCTCAAGTTAAGTATCTGGGCGTTAGTGGCAGTTAAACTTTGATGCGAAACCAAGATCAGAGGCTGCCTTTTTATAGGGAACAAATCCTGAAGCATTTTTATGGCTGCAAGTTAATGCAAACCAGATAACCGGAGGCTTTCAGATAAGGATCTTAAGAAGGGGCTCCTGGCTGCTTGCTGTCTCTTTCGAGCTGTCCACCATCCAGCCCACCCTGCTTACTCAACCTAACCGGAGAATGACGAGTCATTCATTCATTCAGTGAGTGAGTCCTGTGAGACATGCACAATGCTAGGTACAGGAAAGAGAGATGAGAAAGCCAAAATCTCACATTCTGCTAGGGGGAATTGACACAGAAGATATAAGATAAAATGGCTGGCCATTCATTCAAGCAAGGTTACCTACCAAACAAAGTGATGCCGTGCATTCTACAAAAACTTGTTGAGCACCTACTTTATATAATGTATTACATAAGGCAGTAGAAATATAGCTGGAAAAATAGAGGTTTACATTCTAATAGAGAAGACAATGATTAAGAAAATAATTATCCAAATAATTACTTAATTGGAGGAAATACTACAAAGCAAGTGCAAAGGATGCTATGAAAGGACATAAAGAATTCCATGAGCTTTGATATGGTTTTCTTTGAGGGGAGGTAGGATGTGATTAGAAGAGGCTTCCCCAAGGGAGCAACATTTAAAATGAGATATGAAAGATAAATAAAGAATTAATTATCTTCAACAGTTGTTTTGGGAAAACTGGATATCCACATGCAAAAGATTGAAATTGGACCCTCATCTTATACCATACACAGAAATGAACTAAAGGCTTAAAATGTACGACCTGAAACTGTAAAACTCCTAGAAGAAAACATAGGGGAGACACTTCATGACATTAGTCTTGGCAATAATTTCATGGGTGTAACATCACAAGTACAGGCAACAAAAGCAAAAATAGACAAGTGGGGCTATATCAAATTAAAAAGCTTCTACACAGCAAAGAAAACAAACCAACAGAATGAAAAGGCAATCTGGGGAGAAAATGTTTACGAACCTTATCTGTGATAAGGGGTTAATTTCCAAAATATATAAGGAATTCCTACAACTCAATAGGAAAAAAACTCTAAAAACCTGAATAAAAAATGGGCTAAGCACCTGAATATACACTTCTCCAAAGAAGACATACAAATGGCCAACAAGTGTTTGAAAAGACACTCAACATCACTAATACTCAGGGAAATGCAAATTAAAACCAGTGTGATATCACCTCATACCTGTTAGGATGGCTATTATCAAAAAAACAAATGGTAGCAACTAATGGTGAGGGTGTGGAAAAATTGGAGCCCTTGTACACTGTTGGTGGGAATGTAAAATGGTGCAGCCAATATGGAAAATAGTATGGAGATTCCCTGAAAAATTAAAAATAGAACTACCATATGATTCACCAATGTCACTTCAGGGTATTTATCCAAAAGAATTACAATAAAGATCTCAATTGCAGCACCATTCACAATAGCTAAGATGTGGAAATAATCTAAATGTCTTTTGATGGACAAATGGATTTAAAAAAGTGGTAAAACAAAGACTAGAATGGTGGTTGCCAGGGGCTGGGGTAGGGGGAATTGGGGAGTTGCTAATCAACATGTATAACATTTCTGTTATGCAAAATGAAGAAGTTCTAGAGATCTGCTATACAACATTGTGCCTATAGTTAACAACACTGCATTATACACTTAAAAATCTGTGAAGAGGGTAGAGCTCGTGTTAAATGCTTTTACTGCGATGAGAAAAACCTGCGACAAAAGCTAATAAAATATCTTTAAATATAACCATAAAAAGAGTTAATTAGGCCAAGCGGTGGGAGATAGGAGTAGAAAGTTTAGGGTATTGATAGGAAGAGTAGGAACGATGGATTGGATTAGGTTTGTGGATAGGAGCGACGGCTGGAAGAAGTGAATGGACAGAAGTAAAGGGCTGTGGGACTGGAGCCTGCGGTGGGTTCAGAGGGCGTGGCTGGCCGAGCACCATCTCTTGCCATGGTGTGCTGTTAGAATCACTGATTTCCGACATAGAGGAATGTCACATGATGCCAAAGTCCAGGGTGTGACTCTGGGAGTAGCTGAGGAAAAGTATTCCGGTTAGGCAAGGCCAGGGTATGGGAGGAGACAGCGCACTGGTGCTGAAGTCATCCAGGATGATGGCAGGATTGGGGTGGAGAAGGTCTATAAGCTGGGGCCAAAGTCCTCGAGAAAGGAATGAAAGGTGGTAAATGTCAATGATGAAAGGGAGAGAAGGTCAGTATCTTTAAATAGAGTAGCTCTTTAAATAGGAGCAGAGAAGCAGGCTTTGTTGTGGTGGTAACTGTTTGTTTAAGCAAGAAGGTGGAGGAATACAGTTCTGAACGTGGCCTTAGGGAAGGAAAGGATACCTACCTGAGTCCTGATTGGAGAGCTGAGAAGGGTGAAAGATAAACAGCCTCTATGTGAGAGGGGTATGCATGAAGCAGTCAGAATTGAGGGTGAGGGTAGGTTTCAGTTGATGAATGGAACTGGAGAGAACTTTCTGGAAGGGACTGAAAATATCCTGAAGCGGGTTATTCCTGAAAGCTGAATGAAAGAAGGTGGAGAATGGAAGCTAGGTCAGGGGCAAGGATGTGCAGACCTGAACAACAGATGCCATGGTCTGATAGAGAAACAGATGCCAATCAGGGAGGAGCTGGGAGTGTGAAGAAGGGGGCTAATTGCTTGGGCTTACAAAGGAGGTGGAAGGGTGGGTTTTGTAAAGGAGGCCTTATCTGAGCTGAGATCCAGTAGAAGTTCTGCTGATGGGCACAGGACGGGGAAGCATCCCAGGCAGAAGGATCAGCATGCACAGAGAGTGGGGCCCAGGAGGCAGCTACTCCAGGCCAGTGGAGTGTTCTCCAGTGCAGCTGCTCTGCAGTGTCCCAGAGGGCCAGTGGTGGAGGACGGGCACACCCAAGCCATGAAGGGCTTTGGTGTCCAGCTGAAGAGTTTAGGGGGCTTCATAGGCTTTTAAGCAGTGCTGAACCATGACTGTCTCTGTCCCAGATGGGTGTGTCTCTCTGCTTTCCTCATTGCCCCTGCTATGCTGTGGCTCACACTGTCCCTAGGGTGTCCAATTCACCCTATTCACCCCAAGGGCTAACTCAAGTTTTATCCCTTGGAATAAAGCCCTTCATGATTACCACAGCTCATACTTTCCTCTTTTCCCCAAAATGTTTTTATTCTTACAGTAAGAATTGCTCCCCAAAAGAAAGACCAGCCACCAGTCACGGTTTGTGTTGGCAATCCTCCTTCTCGCCTAGCCAGAGAGAGACCTGGTAGGACACAAAATTACCATAATTATGGGAGAATTACCATAATTATGGGAGCATTACCTGTCTCTCTCATTTAGAAAGAAGACAGAACACAAGCTGATTTGTTCCTAGAACACTGGAAAGAAGGATTTCCTTCTCTTTTCGGTTTTACTGTCCAAAAAAAAAAAAAAAATGAATGTCTTCAGGCTCAAGTATAAGCAAGGATTCTGCTTGAAAGCCCTGGGTTAACACCAACCAGTCTGGCTGTGTGGCCTGAGGCAAGTTACTCAACTTCTTAAAATCTCATTTTTTAAGCTATAAAATGGGCTAATCATACTACTTCCCCAAGGTCATTAGAAAGTCACATCAGATCATTCGTGTATTCATTCAACATAGTTCACTGTGTGCCTAACTCTGTGCCAGCCAGGCATTGTGCTAGGAGCTGGGCTATGGCATGCACAAGATAGGTACGTTCCTGCCCTCCTGGAGCTCGAAGACCAGAGGGAGAGAGATAAACAGTATCCCAATCCGCCGCCAGTATACTAAGCTAGGGAGCCAGCCACAGGCATGATGGCTGGTTCAGAATGCACCCTTAATGCACATTAGCTCACATCCTTTCTTACATTCTCTCGGTTGAAGTAACATAACAAGTGCTGTTTGCTAACATACCTGCATTACCTATTTCAGAAATTTTCAGGGACTCTCACACTATAAGTGGGGACTTTTTCAGGGCCACACAAATACAGATGGTGCACTAAGGAAACCAGGGCACAGTGACTAAATTTATGTCCTACCACAGCTCTTAGCTAAGTCAAAGGAGACCCAGTAGAAAACTATAGCAGCAAGTCACATATTTCAACCCCAAACCTTTGGCTCGCTAGAGCAGAAAGAGCAAACCCAACAAGCTTCAGGGTGAGCCATTGTCCCAGGACTTGGGCCTTGTGGAGGCAAAAACAGCAGCCTGGAGTGGAGCCTTGAATGCGGTGGCTGGTGCAGAGACCTGACCCTCTCCACAGCCCATCCGTCCACTGGACCGTGAAGGGTGGGGGAGGGCCTTTCCCTTATTAATGGGCTCAATTCATTTCCAGTGAAAGAAAGCCTGGGTTTCCCTAAGGTTTACTCATGAGTGACAACATTATTTAAAGATTTCTGGGCACAATGCCTTTCCTAACTCCCCAGTGGCCTGGGACAAAAGAACTGGGCCGAGGCGCTGGCCCTGCTCATTGTGAGATGGCAGCTGTGTGTCCCCAACGATGGAGAGGGATTCCTCCCCCGGCCCTCCCTCACCTCCCAGAGCCAGAGCCGGCACTGCTGGGGATAACAGCTAACTGGAATGCCCTTCATAGAAAAGCTTCCTCTTTTATTCCTTTAGCAGTGGGGCAGAGGAGGGGATAAATCTCAGTGGCTTGGGAATTCAGGCAACCTTATTTGGGGTACTGGCAGGAGAATCAATTGCCCTGTCCTTTCCTGGTGACCTTGCTGTCACTTGCACAGCCCTGGAGCTCTAAAAATATTTGTCAGACTTACTGTGTTTGTTTACAAGTCTGTTTCCCTATTTAGACTCTTGGCTTTCCTTACGGCAGGTACTATGTATTATTTATTTTTACCTTAGTGCCTGGCTTGTAGTAGGAGCTGGAGGGGGGAGGAGAGAGAGAGGGAGAGGGAGAGAGAGAGAGAGAGAGAGAGAGAGAGAATTAATATGAATGAATGAATTTCAGTCTCCAAGGTTGGGCAAAGTGATTAGGAGACACCAATGTGGACTTTAAGATCTAGTGGGTCCTCAGAGGTTCCACAGGGGTGTCAAGTGGGGAGTGGGGAAAGGCATGTCCTAGGAATAGGGGCTTGTCTTGCTCCCCACACTATGGTTCATCCCAGCTTTTATGAGATTCATCTGTCTTAGACATTGGGCTCCCTTATTTGAGAGTCTGTTTGAATAATAGGTTCTGTGGCTAAGATAACTGACAAAATAATTGGGCTACATTTTTTATCCTTAGTTCTCTTCCAGCTTTAATGTTTTCTGTGATGAGCAAGTACTTGCATAGCTTCTACTTTTGCCCACCACTGGAAAATGTTTCTGCTTCTTAGTCTTAGAAGGCTGCATGAGGAAGGACACAAAATAGGGGATTTTAGCTGTCAAATACGCACGGCATTTTCTATTTGAGCCAGACCTCCAATCGCCAAGCCGCTGCCTGGCACCCATGTGTCCTGGTTCTTCTTAAGTGTGCACTGCCCCACTTCACAGGGGCAGGGTGTGGGGACTTTTGAGGCGTGAAGTGTTTTTAGCCTCTAGCTCCAGCTCTGTTTTCTCACATCTAATTTTAATATAACGTACACTGCTCTCTATCTCTCTCCTGCTGACTGTCCCAAACCGTGGAGGTAGCTTGGTCCACGGAAGACTCAAGTGCTGCTGCAGATGGGCTAGTCATGGACACTATGGAAGGGGAGTTTGCACAGCATGCATCATCAACAAGGCTATGGAGAGACTCCATAGCTTCATCCACTTATTTATCACAGCACCTCTCTGCTGAGCACCTGCTACGTGGGGCTCTGTAGGGTCCTGGAGATACAGAGACGAATTACAGAAAGTTCTTTTGTTACGGAGCTCACATCCCAGTGAGGGAGACAAAGTTAAGAAAATAATACAATTCCAGATGATAAGCACAGACACAGAAATGTATCAAGTGTTGGAGGATTACAGAGAAGGTAGACCTTTATTTCCCTTAAGGGCTAGACGGAGCAGTGGGGAAGGCTTCACAGAAAAGTACCATTTGAATCAGGCCTTAGCTTTGGACAGTGCTTCAAGCTGGGAGGCAGGAGAAGAAAGCAGGACAGGTGTGGAGGCATCAGCCATGGGAGCACCTCAGGGAAGAAATTTGGGGTGCTGGACCATCTGGGGGACAGGGCTGATGGGGTGGCGGGTCATGCAGCAAGGCCCTGGGGTAGGTTGACCACACTGAAATGGGCCCTGCAAGCTTAGCTAATTATATTACTCTGGAGGCGGTGGGGAGCCACTGAAGGTTTTAGAGCATGGCTTCCTGTGCCATGCTAAGGTACAGCTAATTACCCTGCAGGCAATGGAGGAGGCAACCAAACAGGCAAGGGTGGTCTGGTTTTCCCTGTGACAGGCCCCCTGGCAGCTGTGTGGAGGACAGGGAGGAGTGGAGGCTGGGGGCTGAGGCAGTGATGAGGCTGTTGCCAGGGCCTATGGGAAAGAAGAAAATGCTTTATCAGGGCAGGTGGAGGGGACCTAGGGAAGGAGAAGCGATAAAACAAAGGCGCCTTTCAGAGGGAGAGAAAGCAGCACATGATTCCCCCTGTGTGTTGGGCAATGGGGGGAAGGCAGAAGACCGGCAGGCCTTGGATGTCTCAAGCCTGGGAAACTGGGCCGGTCCCCATTTCTGTTCCTCACCACTGCTTTGGCATCTGTGCTGTGGGGCTAAGGGTCCCTGAGACTGGTTTCCTTTCCTGGGGGTCTGATTAGCTGCCCCAGGAGTTGCTGACAACAGCTCTCATGGTTTGGAATGTGGCCACAGTGCTCACCCCCAGTACCTCAGCACGAGACAGTATTTGGAGACAGGGCCCTTAAATAGGCAAGTAAGCTAAAATTTGGTTGTTAGGGTGGACCCTAATCCAATCTGACCGATGTCCTTATAAGAAGAGGAGAATAGGACACAGACAACACAGACAGAGGGATGACCAGGTGAGGACACAGCGAGAAGGTGGCCATCAGCAAGTGAAGGTGAGAGGCCTCCAGAGAAACCAAATCTGCCAGTACTTTACTTGGACATCTAGACTCCAGAATTATAAGAAAATGAATTTCTAGGGGGGAGGGGGGAGGGGCGATGGGTATATATAACCAAACAAGTACGATGTGCAACATTTGGAGGATGGACATGCTTGAAGCTCTTACTCGAGGGGGGAGGGAGGCGCTTGGGCAATATATATAACCTTAACACTTGTACCCCCATAATATGCTAAAAAAAAAAAAAGAAAATGAATTTCTGTTGTTTAAGCCACCCAGTCTGTGGTATTTTGCCATGACAGCCTGAGCAAACTAATACACTCCCTATGAATAAAACCTCACCCAGGGTCCAAGCCCGACTGGTCCCGGAGCTAGAAGGAGCCACCTGGGAATTAGGACCATGTTCCCTGTTTTTATTTCTCCAGCTAGGCCAGCATCTCCACTGGCCTATTCCATCACTGCAGTCATGGGCACAGGGACAGCGATGGGCAGGTAAGTCAGGGGAATCCAATCACTTGGACAAGCATGTGACTGGGTTATTACCTCCAGGCTGCTGCATTTTGCTAAAGAGCCAGTCAACTGGTTCACACAGTTCATAATAGCTCAGCTCCCACCACTAGCTCAGAGCCTGTTTCTTAGGCTTTGGGGAGGGAAAATAATCCCATTTAAACTGGAATGACTATTGAGCTTTGTTGACAAAATACCACTTGGAAGAATAATATAAATGGAATCCATCTTCATGGAAGCAAAGACTTTCCAAGAGGTCAAGGGGCACTCCACAAAACCCACTTTTCTCTGGCTGTGGTGACCTCATTGCTACATCCAAGGAGAGAGAAGTGTGAAGCCTGTGGTGTTAATTAGGCAAACAGACAGAGTTGTTTGCAATCTCACTGTGACCAATGGGAAGACAAGGTTTTCACAAACAATTGCTGGATGTGACTAGGTCAGGCTTCAGATCTGAGATAAGTCCTTTATCTAAGGGTTGCTACTTAAACCAGCAACAAAGGGGCATTTTACCCAATTCCCATCCAAATTTGGAGACCAAATTTTCCATGTTTCTGACTAGCAATAACAGAAAAAATTGAAACAATGCAGTCTGGAATATTCCAGGAAGCTCCCAAATTCAGTAAGGTCTGGGTAACATACTTCTTAGCCACTCTTCTGAAAAGGGGTACAGTAAGTGGGACAGAGCACAGACCTCCAGAGTCAAACAGAACTGCATTTGAATCCTGGCTCCTTTGGTTACTAATCTGTGACCTTGGGTCAGTTATTTAACCTTCCTTTGGCATCAGCTCCCTTATCTATAAACCTGGACCCCTCTGCAGAGGGTTACAAGGATTCAGTGTGACTGTGCATGAACAGAGAACAAAGAAGCTGCATGGGTATGATGGTGGGCTTCAATCACTGCCAGGAAAATGACTCACTTCTGTACACAAGTGTCACAGTTCACTGTTACCCTGACAAATTAGTGATTTCTCCACCTTCCTTCACTCACACAGTAAAAGTTAGTGAACACCTGCACTATACCAGGTGTGATATCACTGTATGATACAAAACAGACTGGCTCCTCCCTCCAGGAACTGGCAATGTCATTCCCAACCTGTTGAGAATTTTAACACCCACCACAAAAGGATCTCATGACACTCTGGATTCCTTCTGAAAAGGTGTCACATGCTACAATTGTAGTAAGAGCAACAATAGCTAACATTTCCTACTTTGGTTTTGTGCTTAATATTTTGCAAAACGATACTGTCACATATATCATATGAACCCTGAAAAGGCTTTGGAACCTCAGCATACAACTAGTAAGTTGCAGAACTAGATCACAAGCCTGGTCTCCATTTCCCTAAAGTTCAACAAGGATTTTAAAAGTAATATGCTTCTTACACACAGAAAAGTTGAGAAAAAAAATACATAGAAATCACACCTTACTTTCATCACCCAGAGATAACCACCATATCATTTTGGTTTGTTTTCTTTCAGTCTCTTCCTTATGCTTAAAAAAATAAAACTTTATTTAAACAAAGTTGAGATCATATACATAAAATTTCATACTCTTCTTTTTCCAACTTAAAATTATACAATTAGCATTTTCCCACATACTTAAAATTCAGACTAAAACATCATTTAAAAACTGAAAAATGCTCCAACCAATTATCTAATAATTCCTGTTTTATATATTATAATCATTTTTAAACTTCCACTGTTATAAATTACGCTATGATAAGCAGACATCTTTGCCTTTCTGGTTATTTTTCTTTAGATTGAACTGCTATAAGTGTACTTAAGAGACTGATTCATTCACTCAACAAGTATTTAATAAGAACCCACTAGGTCCTGGATACCATTCTAAATTAACAATACAGTAATAAGCAAAAAAAGTGACAAAGTATCCCTGCCTTTCATGAAGCTTAACGTTACAGGGAGATAAAAAGAATTTTAAGTCTCCTTAAGCATATTGTCAAATGACGTTCAGAAAGGCTGAAGTAATTTACAAGTCTATCATCGGTACATATTAATAAGTAGCTATCTTATTGCACCTTCACCCATACTGAGTATGATGATTTAATTTTTTGCCAATTTTATAACATTTAATGGCAATGTCACATTCCTCAAAGATTTTTCTTCTTCCCTCACTATCCCCATGTATTCACCCACTCACAAAACACAAGTAAATTAAAGAGACATTTGAGTTTTCATCCAAAGTTTGTTCTCCCAATGGCAAGTTTCA
>VSMD01082088.1:0-53374 GCA_008750895.1 Mirza zaza
TCCTCTAGCCATTTTTTTAAAGGTTAGGTCTGCTGGTGACAGATTATTCTGGTTTTCTGAAAGTATCTTTATTTCACCTTCATTCGTGATGGATATTTTCACTGAATGTAGAATTCTGGATTGTGACAGTTCTTTTTTATACTTGAAAAATGTTAAACTACTTCCTTCTGGCCTTCCTTTCAAATGAAAGGTCTGCTGCCATTCAAATCATTGTTTCCCTTTAGGTAATGAATTGTTCCTATCTGGCCACTTTTAGTATTTTTTCTTTATCTCTAGTTTTAGAAGTTTGATTTTGATGTATTACGGTGTGGATTACTTAGAATTTATCATGTTTGAAATTCTCTTAGCTTCTTTTATCTAAGAAGATCTATACCTTTTGCCAAATGTGGGAAATTTTGTGACATCTTTATTTTATTTATTTATTTATTTTTATTTTTTCTTGAGACAGTCTCACTCTGTTGCCTGGGCTAGCGTGCCATGACATCAGCCTAGCTCACAGCAACCTCAGACTCCTCCTGGGCTCAAACGATCCTCCTGCCTCAGCCTCCCAAGAAGCTGGGACTACAGGCACGCGCTACCGCGCCTGGCTAATTTTTTCTATTTTTAGTTGTTTGGCTAATTTCTTTCTATTTATAGTAGAGACGGGATCTCTCTCTTGTTCAGGCTGGTCTCGAACTCCTAAGCTCAAACAATCCTCCCGCTTTGGCCTCCCAGAGTGTTAGGATTATAGGCGTGAGCCACCATGCCTGGCCTATTTTATTTTATTTTATTTTATTTTATTTTAATTTATTTATTTTTTATTTTTATTTATTTATTTATTTTTTGAGACAGAGTCTCACTTTGTTGCCCAGGCTAGAGTGAGTGCCATGGCGTCAGCCTAGCTCACAGCAACCTCAAACTCCTGGGCTCAAGCAATCCTGCTGCCTCAGCCTCCCAAGTAGCTGGGACTACAGGCATGCGCCACCATGCCCGGCTAATTTTTTCTATATATATTAGTTGGCCAATTAATTTCTATTTATAGTAGAGATGGGGTCTTGCTCTTGCTCAGGCTGGTCTCGAACTCCTGAGCTCAAATGATCCGCCCACCTCAGCCTCCTAGAGAGCTAGGATTACAGGCGTGAGCCACCGCACCTGGCCTAATTTTATTTTTTTAATATTTTTCAGTTTCAAACTTTTTCTCCTTTTCATCTGGAACCCTTGTAACATAAATGTTAGATCTTTTATTGTTGTTCCATTGGTCTGTGAGCCTTTGCCCATGATTTTGTTGTTCAGTGTATTATCTCTGTGATATTCATATTGGTTTAATGAGTTTTTAATTTCAGCTATAATATTTTTAGTTTTAAAATTTCATATCTTCTTTTTTCTAAGATGTCTTTCACTTTTTGCTTTTGTTTCAAAAATGTATGTAATGGCTCATTGAAGCATTTTATGATAGCTTCTTTAAAATTCATCTCAGTTAATTCCAACATCTGAGTTATCTTGGTGTCTTTTTTTTTTTTCTCTTTTTTTTGAGACAGAGTCTCGCTTTGTTTCCCAGGCTAGAGTGAGTGCCGTGGTGTCAGCCTAGCTCACAGCAACCTCAAACTCCTGGGCTCAAGCAATCCTTCTGCCTCAGCCTCCTAAGTAGCTGGGACTACAGGCATGTGCCACTATGCCTGGCTAATTTTTTTCTCTATATATTAGTTGGCCAATTAATTTCTTTCTATTTATAGTAGAGACGGGATCTCACTCTTGCTCAGGCTGGTTTCAAACTCCTGACCTCGAGTAGTCCGCCCGCCTTGGCCTCCCAGAGAGCTAGGATTACAGGCGTGAGCCACCGTGCCTGGCCTGTGTTGGTGTCTTTTGATTGTCTTTTCTCACATAAGTTGTGATTTTCCTGGTTCTTGGCAGTATTTTTTGTTTTACTCTATCCTGGATATTTTGGGTTTTATATTATGAAACACTGGATTCTGTTTATATTTTCTGTTTTAGCAGCAGTCACCCTATTTAGGTTTAGCATGTTGATTCTGAACTACTTTTGTGGCCTGTGATTTCAATGATAATTAAATTTTCAGGGCCTTTGCCATGCTATTCTGGTCCACTTCATTTTTGTGCTATTCAGAAGCTAATTGGAAAATGTGGATGCTATTCAACACGTTAGTTCTGAAACCTTTCGTCCTTCTAATTCTGGTCGATTTCATTTGGGGGTTCTGCCAAGGACTTCATATATAGGTTTAAAGATTCCCTTTCTTTAGTTCCTTCTCTCTGAAATCTGTGCCCCCTGTCAATGCAGCAGGAGTGTTGGGGGAAGTTGAAGTTAAGGCTTCCTACTTTTTCTCCACTGGCATCACTCAGGCAAGGGAAGAGGAATGTTACTTGGCTATTACCAGGAACACAGGAGGATTAGAAATCTAGGATCTCCACTTGGTCTTTGCTGACACTGCCAGGGGGTGGGGGCATGAGGATGCACACATTATTTTCCTTGGTATTTGGTTGGAGTAGAGCAGGTATTGTCCAAATTTCTTTCTTTCTTTCTTGGAGAGAGAGAGTCTTGCTCTGTTGCCCAGGCTGGAGTACAATAACAGGATTATAGCTTACTGTAGCCTTGAACTCCTGGGCTCAAGCCATCCTTCCACTTCAGCTTCCTGAGTAGCTGGGACCATAGGTGTGCCATTATGCCTGGCTTTTTTTTTTTTTTTTTTGGTAGAGACAGGGTCTTTCTGTGTTGCCCAGGCTGGTCTCAAACTCCTGGACTCAAGTGATCCTCTCATGTTTGCCTTACGAAGTGCTGGGATTGCAGGCATGAGCCAGTGTGCCTGGCCATTGACAAAAAATTTTATGTACTGCTAAACCATCATTTTTTCAGTTGTTTGTCTGGAATGAGCAGGGTTTTCTTGGAGCTTTTGAAAATCTGTGCCTGTTGGCATTTCTCAGTTTCAGGTTTCTTTAGCATGCAGTCTGGTATGGGAATAAAAATGAAAACCACTGTGTCGTTACCAAGTCCAGAGATCCTTGGACACTCTACCTTCTTTCTAACTTTCAGAGTCTTATGTTTGTTCTTTGTACCATGTCTAGGGTGTCTACTTGCACTTAACAGGAAGAATAGGGAGAGAGGAATCTATCTTATTCTGAATTATTCCATTCCTTTTTTAAAACTTTTCATTTTGTCTTAAAAATCTTCAGTTTTTAAAATCAAAATCTACTCATCCTTAAATGAAATTATACTTATAAAGGACTTTATACTGTGTTTAGCACTCTGTAAGTACTCTGTATATTTCTCCCCATTACTTTCTCCTTCTCCTATTTCAAATCCTAATATAGTCATTTCTGCTATACTGCTTGTTTTGAAAACATACGTTTGTTTCAGTGTGGTTGGTATATTAGAAAACAGTTTAAGCCTAACACCCGTTTCACATTTACTTGGCATGATCTTGTCTGCAGGAAACACTGAGTAGTAAATGCAGAAAACCATATCCAGCTGAATAGCTTCATAAGAATACATAAAAAAGACAACCACATGTACCTCAACAGCTACCTTAGTTCATCCTGTTATGATCCATACTCATACACAATCTGCAGTTAAAACTCCATCTGTCAGTTCATGAGTGGTTAATTAAAATTTGATATATGTTCACAATGGAATATTACTCAATTCTAAGAAACGACAGCGAGCTAGCACCGCTTATACTTTCCTGGATTAAGCTTAAGCCCATTATCCAAAGTGAGGCAACACAAGACCAGGAAAATGGGCTCCACATGTACTCGCCATCAAATTGGTACTGACTGATTGAAACTATGGTGCTCAAATGGTGGTAGGTTCTTAAAAAAAACCAAAAAAACTCCATCTGATTCCAGTTTACCATCCTTCCACCACTTTACAAGAACTCACAAGCTACAGCCCTCTGACACTCTTTCCATGAACAAACCCAGGTCCTTTTCAAAGTAAGGTGCTATATTATTGCATACATGTAATTCCTGACCATTTAACATATGTAAAACTGTATTGCTGCTCTTTTTCTTAGTCTCCTTTTTTTTCTTTTGTGCCGCTGATGGAGTTTTTGAGTGTCATGCCCTTAAACTCCGTTTTCCCATTAACCATACTGTTTTAATTTCACAATTTTTTCATAGCACAGTGCTTATAGGAAAGCATATGTTGTGTTATAGTAGACCTGATTGTGCTTCTCTAAACCTTTTCTGCTTTACTTTTACCCATATTAGCTATATTCACTTCCAAATTCATATATAATTTACAGTCTATAAGATGTATTATATAAGTGTATATTTTCTGATGCTATTTGAATTCACACCTGTTGGCCTTATTTCACCACATAGATTATAAGCTCTGTGAGGGCAGAGCCCATGTCTTACAAAGTTTTGTCTGGAATTTTGCTGTATACTCTGCAATTCTTCATCTCCATGTCCTGGCATCATATTGAGTATGTATTTATATACTATTCAGTTAAACATACTGGTTGACTTGGAGAAGGATAAAATTCAGCCATATTAACAATATGTCTAAATAAATTTTTTTCTTTTGAAACATATCTGAGGTTGGAACCTTAATCATATTTTTAATTTTAGGTTAACACGGATTTTGAAACTCAAGTTATAGTCTACTAGAATTACTGTTGATATTGTTGTCTCCAGTTTTTGCCTTTTTACCCTTCTGTACTTTATTGCCATCTCTTTCTCAATTATTTTCTCTTTATTTCTGAGCATGTTCATAGAAAAGGGGCACATAAAATCATATTGACAAACATCAAAAGAGAGGACCTTTTAATTTTAGAGCTTTGTGAGCTCTATTTCAAGGCATATTTACTAAAACTCATTTTTATTTTCTTTTCATAGTTAATGTCTGATATGGAAACATTATATTACTTTAAAATTAATTATAAATCTGGCCTTCCATATTATTGTGATATCTTGTTTCACTAAAATGTTTTCTTCAAAAGTGATGTGTAGGCCGGGCATGGTGGCTCATGCCTGTAATCCTAGCTCTCTGGGAGGCCGAGGTGGGCGGATCATTTGAGCTCAGGAGTTCAAGACCAGCCTGAGTAAGAGCGAGACCCCATCTCTACTATAAACGGAAAGAAATTAATTGGCCAACTAATATATATAGAAAAAAAATTAGCCGGGCATGGTGGCGCATGCCTGTAGTCCCAGTTGCTTGGGAGGCTGAGGCAGCAGGATTGCTTGAGCCCAGGAGTTTGAGGTTGCTGTGAGCTAGGCTGACGCCACGGCACTCACTCTAGCCTGGGCAATAAAGTGAGACTCTGTCTCAAAAAAAAAAAAGCAAAACAAACAAAAGTGATGTGTAAATTAATCATCATTTGAAATATATTTAATGTACTTGGTGAAGAGGGTGTACTTGCTTTTAAAATAAATCAACTGTGATGTCTTTGTTAGAGGAAAGAATCTATATAAATTGGAACTGGTGCATAAAATTTTGTTAATTGTGGGATAAAGAGTTACTATGTTTTGTTGAATAATTTTAACAGTTATATTAAGTGTAATATTTTTATTTTGCTTGCATATAGTGCAAACTCAGATTTTTTTTTTTTTTTAAGATAGTCTCGCTCTGTTGCCCTGGTTAGAGTGCCGTGGTGTCAGCCTAGCTCACAGCAACTTCAGACTCCTGGGCTCAAGCAATCCTCCTGCCTCAGCCTCCTGAGTAGCTGGGACTACAGGCATGTGCCACCATGCCCGGCTACTATTTCTATATGTATTTATAGTTGTGCAGATAATTTCTTTTTTTTTTTTTTTTAGTAGAGACAGGGTCTCACTCTTGCTCATGTTGATCTCGAACTCCTGAGCTCGAGCAATACTCCCACCTCCGCTTCCCAAAGTGCTAGGATTACAGGCATGAGCCACCGCACCCAGCCTGGACTCAGATTTTCTTTTTCTTTTTTGAGACAGAGTCTCACTTTGTTGCCCAGGCTAGAGTGAGTGCCGTGGCATCAGCCTAGCTCACAGCAACCTCAAACTCCTGGGCTTAAGCAATCCTGCTGCTTCAGCCTCCTGAGTAGCTGGGACTACAGGCATGTACCACCATGCCCGGCTAATTTTTTTCTCTATATATTAGTTGGCCAATTAATTTCTTTCTATTTATAGTAGAGCCGGGGTCTCACTCTTGCTCAGGCTGGTTTCGAACTCCTGACCTCAAGCAATCCACCCACCTCGGCCTCCCAAAGTTCTAGGATTACAGGCATGAGCCACCGTACCCCGGCCAGATTTTCTTAGAGTTATTCATATTTATTAAGAATTTATTTTCTATAGTCGCATATGAGGTAGAAAGAAAACAAACAAAAAATGAATTAAATAAAAAAAAAAACATTAAAAATTTTTATTTTTATTTAGATTTCTTTAATACTTGATTTTTCCGCCCCCCCAGGCTTTTAGTTTAGTATATGTAAGTAGATTTTTCAATATATACATGTTTGCCTCCCCACTCTGCTTCACCAGTAACAGTAGCAGTGGTGTTGGGTTCAGATTAACAGTTGGACTTATGAGACAACATAAGCTTCACTGGGCATTAAGTTTACTTACCTTTAAGAAAGGCTATAGGACAAGAAACAGCACATCTGGTACAGCAACAGCCTAGTGGAGTTCTCGTGATTACCAGGCACATTTTGCTTATATCTTAAGTATCTCACACTTGATATATTCATGGTCCTGAGGAACACAGCTGGGTGAGGAAGGACTACCTCAGTTCAGTGAGGCCATTACAGCTGGAGTCTCTAGCTTTTATACTTTGTTCCCATTATTCAGTGCAGCAAATGCCTCATCAGTACTGGGTAAACAATCTTGATAGTGGACCGCAAGTCCCTGGTTAAGTACATGTTAACTTCTGCCAGATTCTCATTTATCTTCGATTAAATATGTTCTTGTATATAATCCCAGCTACATAGAAGGCTGAGATGGGAAGATCACCTGAGCCTAAGACTTTGAGGCCAGCCTGGGCAACATAGTGCGACCCTGTCTCAAGAAGAAAAAGAATTGCAAGGATGATTGGACCAAATGTGAAATCCTCAGATATTCCTGAGGCTAAATGAAAGGTCATAACTGTTAACAGTTATTAACCCTTTCAGTTACGGTCCTATAGCCAGGTAGTCAACAAACAATCTAAAGATGTATATTCTTTGTCCTCTTTGACTTTTTTTAGCTACCACCATAGTATCCAGACTTCTTGACTTTTTAGTATATGGAAAATATTCACATATACTCAAGTGAATAAAATAGTATAACAAACACACATGTTCATTACTTAACTTCAAAAATTTATTCATGACTAATCTCATTTTAACCATCCCCAGCCACTTTTCCCTTTCTTCTTATTTTGAAACAAATACCAGGCATAATATTTTATTAATAAATATTTCTAAAAGATGACTCTTAAAATATAACCAATACCATAATTATAAACACACTGACTTGGTAGGTAGGTCTAGAAAATTGATCAGATGCAGTTTTGACTTTAAAAAATTCTTTTTTGGCCGGGCGCGGTGGCTCACGCCTGTAATCCTAGCTCTCTGGGAGGCCGAGGTGGGCGGATCATTTGAGCTCAGGAGTTCAAGACCAGCCTGAGCAAGAGCGAGACCCCATCTCTACTATAAACAGAAAGAAATTAATTGGCCAACTAATATATATAGAAAAAAAAAATTAGCCGGGCATGGTGGCGCATGCCTGTAGTCCCAGTTGCTTGGGAGGCTGAGGCAACAAGATTGCTTGAGCCCAGGAGTTTGAGGTTGCTGTGAGCTAGGCTGACGCCACGGCACTCACTCTAGCCTGGGCAATAAAGTGAGACTCTGTCTCAAAAAAAAAAAAATTCTTTTTTGATGAGAGCAGGAGTCACACAGGACAGGTTATTGCTTTGTGCTCCGCAGCAGCCAGTGGTGGTCATTGTCTTAAAGGAGGTTGCAAAATGATGATATTCTAACCCTGTAATTCCTTCTTTTTTTGTGTTTTAATTTTTTAAAAAATTTAATTTTTACTTTTCTTTTATCATTTTGTTTTTTTCCATTTTCTGTTTGGCTAGAAGTAATTCCTCCTTCATTTATTCCTGGAATGTTTCTGATAAAGAGCAACTTCCCTTCATATATATGGTTAGCTGGTGGTACAGTTTGAATAGGAAAGGCAGGACAAATGCGTTATATTTTATTTACCAATGTCACTATGAGCTGATGGATTTTAATGTGTTTGATATATTTCAGTTTATGGTACTTTTCATCCATATATCTATGTTGTACCATCTTTGGCCTGAATTAACCTCTTCAAATTCGCCATGGTTTGAATTAATGTGCATTTGGATGGGTCAAGCTCTACTTGATTTGTTATATCTTCTTCTAATCCCTATTGTATTATACCTTCTAGCTTCACTTATGTTAATTTCCTTATCCTTTTAAATCCTTGAGATTTTGGACCCTTTTTATTTTTATTTTTATTTATTTTTATTTTTTATTTATTTATTATTTTTTTGAGACAGAGTCTCACTTTATTGCCCAGGCTAGAGTGAGTGCCGTTGCGTCAGCCTAGCTCACAGCAACCTCAAACCCATGGGCTCAAGCAATCCTGCTGCCTCAGCCTCCCAAGTAGCTGGGACTACAGGCATGTGCCACCATGCCCGGCTAATTTTTTCTATATATATTAGTTGGCCAATTAATTTCTTTCTATTTATAGTAGAGATGGGGTCTCGCTCTTGCTCAGGCTGGTCTCGAACTCCTGAGCTCAAACGATCCGCCCACCTCAGCCTCCCAGAGAGCTAGGATTACAGGCTTGAGCCACCGCACCCGGCCTGGACCCTTTTTAAAATTTTTACTACCTTAACCCAAAATAAAATTTCAATTTGAAATGATTTTTGTTTTTTAAGACAGTCTCACTGTGTCACCCAAGATAGAGTGCAGTGGCGTCATCATAGCTCACTGCAACCTCAAGCCCTTGGACTCAAGCAATCCTCCCTCCTCAGCCTCTTGGTCGCTGGGACTATAGGCACGTGCCACCATGCTCAGCTAATTTTTTCTATTTTTAGTTGTGATGGGGTCTTGCTCTTGCTCAGACTGATCTTGAACTCCTGACCTCAAGTGATCCTGGGCCTCCCAGAGTGCTAGGATTACAGGCATGAGCCACTGTACCCGGCCTGAAATGATTTTTTTTATAGAGACCCCAAAACAAGGCTATTCATCATGGGCAAATGACTTCTCTCTGTTATGAATCTGCTTGTCAACTAAAGCTAAATTTCTTAATCATTAGAGGGCTGTTCAGGCATTGAAATAAGCCCATACCAGTGAAGTCATGTTTCTTTTCATGTTCATAGTTTTTCTGTTATTTCACTGTTACAGATCTACTACTAATCTTTTTTTTTTTTTCTTTTGAGACAGAGTCCCGCTCTGTTGCCCAGGCTAGAGTGCTGTGGCATCAGCCTAGCTCACGGCAACCTCAAATTTCTGGGCTCAAGCGATCCTTCTGCCTCAGCCTCCTGAGTAGCTGGGACTACAGGCATGCGCCACCATGCCCAGCTAATTTTTTCTATGTATTTTTAGTTGTCCTGCTAATTTCTTTCTATTTTTAGTAGAGATGGCGTCTTGCTCTTGCTAGGCTGGTCACAAACTCCTGAACTCAAATAATCCACCTGCCTCGACCTCCCAAAGCGCTAGGATTATAGGCGTGAGCCACCGCACCCGGCCTCAAATGTTTTTTAAAATTAACTTAGTTTAGCACTTTAGACTCATCTATTTTCAAAAGTTCTCTGACTTAACAGGTTTGACTAAGGTTAACAACAAGTTTGAACAGTGAATCTGGAGTTCTGGGTTTTTTTGTTGTTTGTTTTGTCTTTGTAATTTAAAGAGTTTTATTCTGAGCGGAATGTGTGTGACTGTGACCCATAGCATATGGTCTGAAGAGGTCCTGAGAAAATGTACCTGAGATCTGAGTTCTAAGTCTTAACTCCTTTCCTCTGCTCTTCACTTAACATAGCCGGATGAGCAAAATGCTAAACACTGGACTTAGTGAGAAACTGCAGAAAATTTACATTTCCTCTTACAAAGTTCGTCTAAAAGTTACTGACCAAAACCTTTTGTTTTTATTAAAGTTAAGAAAGAAGAAAAGAAAAGGCATAAATCATCATCTTCCTCATCATCATCCAGTGACTCAGATAGCTCAAGCGATTCTCAGTCCTCTTCTGATTCTTCAGATTCTGAAAGTGCTTCTGAAGAGAAATCGAAAAAAAGAAAAAAGAAACATAGGAAAAATTCGCGAAAACACAAGAAAGAAAAGAAGAAGCGAAAGAAAAGCAAGAAAAGGTCTTAATTTTACTTTTATAATGCTAGCTTTATATTCTGATTACCTTTTGTTATAAATAAATCTGTTGAGAGTTTGGATCAATTATATGGGAATGTCAAAATAGTGAGAAATATTTTATAACATGGAGTATCATAAGACCATTTTGATATTCTGTGGTATATAGATTAAGTTTAGATACATTGATTTCTATCTTTTTCTTTCTTTTTCCTCTATCCTGCTTCAAGAAAGAGGATTTCCTTTATAAACAAAACCAATCAGTTCATTTTTTCTGCACTCAGTGAAATGATGCTTTTGGTTTCATGGGTTTATATATTTTTATGGCAGGATTGTGAGATTAGTGAAAATTATAGGAATCCACCAATTGTTTTCCTTATTTTCAGTGGCCATCTCCTTTGCTCTTATAATAGCGTAAGGGTAGAAAGCAGATAACGTCAATGTATTTACTTTTCGGTTTTCTTTGAAATAATCTGTGTTTGTATTAAAACTTATCTTTATCTCCCTGTTGCTTCAAAAGCAATTAAATTGCTTTACCTCTGTTTTAAAGCACTTTAAATTTATCAGAGAGTGCATTGCTCACACTTTTTCTTTTTTCGGTCAACCCAGAAGCATGTTTACAGAATTTCATATTTTGGATCCATTTTATAGAAAAATATCTTTTGAGAATGTGATAACAGACACATTTTTTGTTTTGATTTTTTTTTGGTTGGTTTGTCAGGGGAATGGAGGAAGATTTTTCCCCATGTGATTACATTTTGGGGAGGGACAAGATGGTATATAGATTGTAATATGTGGGAAAGAAATACTAACAATTAGAAATTTGGGGTAGGTGCAAAATAACCAAATGTAATTTGTTTTGTGTGTCCTTCTATTAAGTGCATCAAGCGAAAGTGAGGCTGAAAATCTTGAAGCACAACCCCAGTCTACTGTCCGTCCAGAAGAGATCCCTCCTATACCTGAAAATAGATTCTTAATGAGGAAAAGTCCTCCTAAAGCTGATGAAAAGGAAAGGAAAAACAGAGAGCGAGAAAGAGAAAGAGAGTGGTAGGTGAATGTGTGTATTTTATAGAGTGCCCTACATGTTTTACCATAGAACTTTTCTTCTTTAAAAGTTTTTACTTATTTTAAACAAAATTTAATTGGTGACCTTTGTCCCAAGATTGAAATCTTTTTTATAGAATGTTGTTAGCAAAGCTGCTTTTTTGCTAACCACATAGCTAATAAGATAAAGTGACTTAAATTACGAGCAGATTTTGAAATAAAGTTACTTTTTTAAAATAATAAGCACTAAGGGAAAAAGGATGTTAAAGTGGCATTCCAAACCAATAACAGAATAGTGTTTAACCTTAAAACGAGATAGTGTTTTGCTGTGTTATTTATATATACATTAAATTTCTAAGCAAATAAGACCCTTGATTTTTCAATGTGTCTAATAGGAGAAAATGCTGTTTTCCTTACCTGATTTGTAATCTTGTAGTAATAAAAATTGATACCATGTTCTCAAGTCCTTTGAAAATCTTTATATATAAATCCACATTATTATCAGTAGTGCTAATGGGTCTTTATAAATCATTTTAACAGTTATATTCAAAAGCAGAAAAAAGAAGATTGAAGTCTTAGTTATGACCAGAAATATATTGTCAAGTAGTAAAATTTTGAGCAATCCCCCTATGTTTCACAATACGGTAAAAACAGGGCTGGATGCAGTGGCTCACACCTGTAATTCTAGCATTTTGGGAGGCCAAGGTAGGAGGATTGCTTGAGATCAGGAGTTCAAGACCAGCCTGGGCAAAAGTGAGACCATATCTCTACAGAAAATTTAAAAATTAGCCGAGCATGATGGCACGTGCCTGTGATCCCAGCACCTGGGAGGCCAAGGCAGGAGAATTGCTAGAGCCCAGGCATTTGAGGTTGTAGTGAGCTATGATAAATGCTACTGCACTCTAGTCCAGGCAACAGAAAGAGACCTGTTTCGAATGAATGATTTGAAACTTGGAGTGATTTTGATGATTTGGATTGAATTTATTTTTCTACTAGTATTAGAAAGGATATTTCTAAGGAAATAAAGATTAAAGAGAAAATATTTGAACTGATTTAGAATGAACTTTTCAGATATCACTTACATGGATGTTGTTGATGTGCTAATTAAATATTAATTGGTATAGCTATTATGAAAAACACAGTTTTCCTTTTTGATATAAACCATGGTGTGAATGTTTGACTAATTCAGGCCAGCTTGCCTTTGCTTAATTCACATTACTTACATTACTATAGTTCCGTTACCAATGAACAACTACTTATAGGATAAGAAGGTACTTTGAAGTAAAATAGTTTAAAAATTATTCTCTTAACAGCATGTAGCCGCTTCTGAGCTCTTCTATGTTAATTTTCCTTAGCACTATCAAATTAGTTTCATCTTAGTAATGAGTATATAACAGTGTTTCTCGAAAGGACATGATTGGCATTTTGAGGCAGGATAGTTCATGTTCATGCTCCTACATTTCAAGATTCTAGCATTTCTGACACTGGGGCCCTATTTAGCAGTAGCACCCTATAGTTACTGATAGCATTTTTGGTTGAGAACCAGTGATTATACAGTTGTACCTCGTATCCACGGGGAATTGGTTCCAGGACTCCCTGCAGATACTAAAATGTGTAGATGCTTATCTCTTTTATAAAATGATACAGTAATGATACACACATCCTCCTATGTGTTATACTTTATGTCATCTCTGAATTACTTGATAATACCTAATACAATGGAAATGCTATGTAAATAGTTGTTATATTATATTTTTTGTTTGGTTGGATTTTTTTGTTTCTTTCTTTTTTTGATACAGGGTTTCATTCTGTGGCTGGATCTAGAGTGCAGTGGCATCATCATAGCTCATCGCAACCTCAAACTCCTGGTCTCAGGTGGTCTTCTTGCCTCAGCCTCCCAAGTAGATGGGACTACAGGCTTGTGCTACCATACCCAGCTAAATTTTTTTTTTTTTTGGTAGGGACGGGGTTTTGCTGTTGCCCAGAACGTTTGACCTCAAGTGATCCTTCTGACTTGACCTCTCAAAGTGCTGGGATTCCAGGCGTGAGCCACCACGCCAGGCTTGTATTGTTATTTTTTGTTGGAGTTTTTTTTCTTCTGAATATTTTTGATCTCCTGTTGATTGACTCGGCGAATATAGAACCTTTGGAACCAACTGCATATAGGATTTTAAATTTATTTAGATCAGTAAAGCTGTATTCTGAAGATTTATTTTTATAAAAATAATGTGTTTTAACTTTCCTTTTGCTTTCTCTGCTTCTAGTAATCTACCTAACTCTCAGCCAGCTTCATACCAGAGACGACTTTTAGTTACTAGATCTGGCAGGAAAATTAAAGGAAGAGGACCAAGGGTAGGTGATTCTTTCCTCAGAAATCTTCAAAGTATTACATTTGTCTTCTTTAAATAATTTTAGAGTGTTTCTTAAATTTTATTTTATTGTACAAGTAACTTAAATTGAGGAGAGATGTGGATATTGAATTATATGTTTTTTTCATGGTAACTTCTGTTTGTTGGTACTTCCATGTTGAAAATTCATAAAATATAAATAGAATTTACATTTACATGGTTTAAATGGGATCAAGGTCTTTCTTGTCTTTCTCGTTACTTCCTGACCACTGTATCTCTACTCTTGCTAAAAATAAATAGACAAAAATTAACCTTATTCTTGGGTTTCCTTTTCTTTCTCTTTACTAGATTGTCCTCATCAGAATTTAAATATCTTCTTATGTTTTCAAAACATTTTAGAAACTTGGCTGTACAGCGCTTGTATAGTCAGCTCCGTGTCACAAAATCCTGTGGACCCTTTTTAGTCTTCATCTTACTTAATCTCCCTCCTTATAATAATACTTTTTACTTACTGTTTTCATCACATTTTCTTCCTATGTCTCTAGCCAGTCTATCTTAAATTTCTAATGATAGTTCATATTCTTTTACCTGACCTTTAAATATTGTAGTACCTCAAGTTTTCAACTCTTCTCATACTGCATATACTCCTTGAGCAGTCTCATTACTCCCATGGCTGGTAACTGTCAATTTTTTTATCTTTTTTCCTCGGCATCAAAGGCTTATTTGACTAAGGAGCCCCTCTAAATTTAGCTTATACTAAGTTGAACATAAGCCCTTCCTGTTCAGATCTGATCCTCCTTTTTTTTTTTATTTCAGGATATTATGGGGTTACAAACATTTTGGTTACAAGTAATGACTTTGCCTCACTCAAGCCAGGACTAGAGGCGTGCTCTTCCCCCATACAGTGTACACCACATCCATTAGTTGTGAGTTTACTTACCGCCCCCTCAACACCCATTGAATGTTACTACACTGTGAGCACCTTAATGTTGATTAGTTAGTACCAATTTGATGCCGAGTACATATGGTGTATGTTTTTCCATTCTTTTGATACCTTGCTTAGAGAGGGATGGGCTCAAGTTCTATCCGGGATAATGTAAGAGGCACTAGATCACCATTGTTTTTTGTAATTGAGTAGTATTCCATAGTATACATGTACTACATTTTATTAATCCACTCATGAATTGAAGGGTACTTGGGTTGTTTCCACATTCTTGCAATAGTGAATTGTGCTGCCATAAACATTTGAGTGCAGGTGTCTTTATTATAGAATGACTTTTGTTCCTATGGGTAGATGCCTAGTAGTGGCAGATTTTGATCCTTCTTTAGGCGCTTCTCATCTTAGTCACTGGTACCACCACCAGTGCAGTTCCTTAAACCTACAGTCCAAGAATCATTTTGATTCTCCACTTTTGTTTATACCTTATATATCTTATCCATCACCAAATTCTGTCAGTTCTACCTCTTAAATATTCTGAAATCCGTCTGTTTCTCAAGCTTTACTCCCGCCATGTTATTTCAACTCAGTATCATGTTATCTGAACTATACATGACTTCCTAAATTCTGTTTTGGTAGTTCTCAGTACCTCTTTACACTGTTAAAAATTATTGGCCAGGTATGGTAGCTTCCACCTGTAATCCTAGTGCTTTTGAAGACCAAGGTGGGAGGATCTCTTGAGAACAGGAGTTTAATACCAGCCTGGGTAACATAGCAAGACCCTGTCTCTACAAAAGTAAAAAAACTTAGCCAGGTGTGGTAGCTTGTGCCTGTCATTATAGTACTCAGGAGGCTGAGGTGGGAGTATCGCCTGAGCCCAGGAGCCCAAGGCTACAGTGAGCTATGGTTATGCCACTTCACTCCAGCCTGGACAACAGAGTGAGACCCTATCTCTATTAAAAAAAATATGTGTGGATATTTTTTGTAGAGACAGGGTCTTGCTGTGTTGCTCAGGCTGGTCTTGAACTCTTAGCCTCAAGCAACTCTCCTGCCTCAGCCTCCCAAAGTGCTAGGATTACAGGTGTGAGCTACTACATCCAGGATTAAAACTGGGAAATATTTAAAACACAAAAATATATAAGCACACATTCTATTAGCTGTGAAAGTAATGACATTAAGACATGTCACATAGTCTGAATAACTTCAGTGTGTAATAATGAAAGTAAAAAGGCAAATAACGAAAATAGTTTGGGCCTTCAGAGATCTCCAGAGTCTTAAGATCCGTAGATCATACTTTGAGAATCATTGATCTAATCCTTTGTTAAAACAGTAGCCAGAATAGTCATTTAAAATTGAAAATTGGGCCGGGCGCGGTGGCTCACGCCTATAATCCTAGCACTCTTGGAGGCTGAGGCAGGCGGATTGCTCCAGGTCAGGAGTTCGAAACCAGCCTGAGCAAGAGCGAGACCACGTCTCTGCTATAAATAGAAAGAAATTAATTGGCCAGTATATATAGAAAAAATTAGCCGGGCATGGTGGCACATGCTTGTAGTCAGCTACTCAGGAGGCTGAGGCAGAAGGATTGATTGAGCCCAGGAGTTTGAGGTTGCTATGAGCCAGGCTGATGCCACGGCACTCACTCTAGCCTGGGCAACAAAGCAAAACTCTGTCTCAGAAAAAAAAAGAAAATTGGATTTTGTGTTGCTTGTTTACCACTGATCTTAGGATACATCCAAAATTATTACCATGGCCTAGGAAACCTCACAAAACCTAGTCCTTACCTCATTAGTTATTTCTATCCCTTCTCTCTTCCTCTTTCCCTCTTCCCTCTTCTCCTCCCTCCCCTCTACCTAGTACTACTTTCCCTTGTACCTTTTCAGTTAGTCATACTTGATCTGATCATTTCTAAAACATGCTATGTTCTTCCTGTCCCAGAACCCTCAAACATGGTATTTCATATGCCTTATGTATTTTTCCTCACCCATCTATCCCTTACCATGTTTTACCTCCTTCTCCACACCCTTTCCTAGGTAACTCATCATAAACATCCTTTAGTTCTCAGGTTGTATCGTTTTAACTGTTCACACTCTCATACTAGATCAGCTCTCTTTATTACATGCTCTCTGACCACCTTTTCCTTTTATACTCATTCTCTTATAGCCACATATATGGGGGGTTTTGGGGGGTTTTTTTTGGTTTATTTTTTTTTTTTTGAGACAGAGTCTCACTTTTTTGCCCATGCTAGAGTGCTGTGGCATCAGCCTAGCTCACAACAGCCTCAAACTCCTGGGCTCAAGGGATCCTCCTGCCTCAGCCTCCTGAGTAGCTGGGACTACAGGCATGCACCACCATGCCCGGCTTAATTTTTTCTATATATTTTTAGTTGTCCAGCTAATTTCTTTCTATTTTTAGTAGAGACAGGGTCTCACTCTTGCTCAGGCTGGTCTCGAACTCCTGAGCTCAGACAATCCACCCACCTCGGCCTCCCAGAGTGTTAAGATCACAGCTGTGAACCACCACAGCTGGCCAGCCACATATATGTTTTTTTTGGGGTTTGTTTTGTTTTTTTTTGAGACAGAGTCTCGCTTTGTTGCCCAGCCTACAGTGAGTGCTGTGGTGTCAGCCTAGCTCACAGCAACCTCAAACTCCTGGGGTTTGAGGTTGCTGTGAGCAACCTCAGCCTCAGCCTCAGCCTCCCGAGTAGCTGGGACTACAGGCATGCGCCACCATGCCCGGCTAATTTTTTCTATATATATTAGTTGACCAGTTTCTATTTATAGTAGAGACGGGGTCTCTTGCTCAGGCTGGTTTCGAACTCCTGACCTCGAGCAATCCGCCCGTCTCAGCCTCCCAGAGTGCTAGGATTACAGGCGTGAGCCACCGTGCCCAGCCACACATATATGTTTAATATCTGTGATTACATGGCCATTCATGTGTTCCATTCCTAGTCCTGTAGAATTGTTCCAGGAAAGCAAAATCAGATATATCTTGGCTTAATAATGTTCTCAGTGTGTGGTAGAGTGGTTGGCCATCCTAAGGGTTCAGTAAGTATTGGTTGAATAAATGAATATCTATGCAGTTAGTCAGTTTTTCTGATATTGCGGACAATGTTTGCTTTCAAACATCAAGTGTACATAACATTCAGTTTGGAACTTGGAAACTTGTAATGGTTATTGCACTTTGCATGCTCTAGCAACATCACTTGGGTAGACTCTTCCATTGAGAAGACATGGGTGTCTAGAGTTTTTGTGATTAATGTTTCTTATTTGGAATTTTTAACATGTTTGTTTAAGTTTCTCTGCCTCATTGATTTCCTATCTGAAAATTGGAAAATTGTAATTTTAGAGTGCATAGAAATTTCAGACATTTTATTTAAACCTAGAAGATATACTCTTTATCTATTGTTGTAATGCTTTAATATTCTTATATATTAATTTTTTTCCTTTTTATTTTCCTTAGCGTTATCGAACTCCTTCCAGGTCCAGATCAAGGGATCGTTTCAGACGTAGTGAGACTCCTCCACATTGGAGGCAAGAGATGCAGAGAGCTCAAAGAATGAGGGTATCAAGTGGTGAAAGATGGATCAAAGGGGATAAGTAAGATTTAACTGTTATTTCAAATCTAGTGATAAGTATTTATTTTTACTATTGTACATAAAGTCATTTTATTAATAGTCATTTAAATTATTACTGAATGCCTTAAGAAAAATAGAATATCATTTTAGCTAATGATGTACACCTTTCCTTTCCAAATAACATTTCCAAAAAATCTTTATTTACTTTTTCTTATTGTTTAGGAGTGAGTTGAATGAAATTAAAGAAAATCAAAGAAGTCCAGTTAGAGTAAAAGAGAGAAAAATAACTGATCACAGGCATGTATCTGAGAGTCCAAACCGAAAAAATGAAAAGGAAAAGAAAGTTAAAGACCATAAATCTAACAGCAAAGAGAGAGACATCAGAAGAAATTCCGAAAAAGATGATAAATATAATAAAAACAAAGTGAAGAAAAGGGCCAAATCTAAAAGTAGGAGTAAGAGCAAAGAGAAATCAAAGAGTAAGGAAAGAGATTCAAAACATAATAGACATGAAGAAAAGAGGATGCGGTCAAGGAGTAAAGATAGGGATCATGAGAATGTTAAAGAAAAAGAAAAACAGTCTGAGTCTAAAGGAAAAGATCAGGAAAGGAGTAGAAGTAAAGAGAAGTCTAAACAGTTAGAATCAAAAAGTAATGAGCATGATTACAATAAAAGTAAGGAAAAGGATAGGCGTGCACAGTCTAGGAGCAGAGAATGTGATGTAACTAAAGGTAAACACAGTTACAATAGTAGAACAAGGGAACGAAGCAGAAGTAGGGACAGGAGCAGAAGAGTGCGATCTAGAAGCCATGACAGGGATCGCAGCAGAAGCAAGGAATACCACAGATACAGAGAACAGGAATACAGAAGGAGAGGACGGTCACGAAGCCGAGAGAGAAGAGCAACACCAGGAAGATCAAGAAGTAAAGATAGGAGGAGGAGGAGGAGAGATTCACGGAGCTCAGAGAGAGAAGAAAGTCAAAGCAGAAACAAAGAAAAATACAGAAACCAAGAAAGTAAGAGTTCGCACAGAAAAGAAAATTCTGAGGGTGAAAAAAGAATGTACTCTAAAAATCGTGATCATAGTAGCTCTAATAATAGCAGGGAAAAAAAGGCTGATAGAGATCAAAGTCCATTCTCAAAAATAAAACAAAGCAGTCAGGACAATGAATTAAAGTCCTCCACATTGAAAAATAAGGAGGATGAGAAGACCAGATCCTCAGTGGAAAAAGAAAACCAAAAATCAAAGGGTCAAGAAAATGACCATGTACATGATAAGAAATTTGATCATGAATCAAGTCCTGGAACAGATGAAGACAAAAGTGGATGAGTGAGTTGGGTAAACTTATTTCCATTCTGTCTAAAATTTTAAGTTTTAGAGACTCGCTAATGAATCTCCTTTATGTTGTTTTCTTTTTCATTGTTTTTGGGTTATTTTATGTTTTCCTTTTTTTTTTTTAATGTGGATTTCATTGAGTTGCTCTTTTGATAATCTTCAATCTGGATAATTTGTACTGCTAAAGTTTTAATAAACTTGAAATGAGAAAAACACTTTGGTGTAATACTGTGTGCTGTGTTTAACTATTTATATATGTATTATGGTGTTGCAACAATCAGCCAATAGCATCCTGATTTGTTTAATCAGCCATTTGAAAACAGGCATAACTGATGGCTGCAATACATTGTTAAAAAGGCTTGTGTTTCTCATGATTAAAGTAACTTTAGAAGCCACTAGAAGAAATCTTGTGTAGATTTTTCGACTACATTTTAATAGAGGTTTGCTGCAGTTTCTTTTAATTATGCAGAATCAGGATCCTAATAACTAGAGATCTTATTAAGTCATCACTTTTGATTTTATAGTAATTTGTGCTTTAAAATATTTAGTTATTTATATTGCACTTCATACTTTATAGTTCCAGCCATAGCTTTTTTCATATTAATGCTTTTCCTGTCTAGTTTTGTTTCACTTAACTGCTTATAAAAGTCTTACAAGAGTAATTTTTCTGTTGATGTACTGATTGAGCTTCAGTTGCTGTTATACAGCATTTGACCGGAACTATACCTTGGAAAATCAGATTGTAATTCTCAATTCTATGTTGCTTTTGGTTTGAGAGTTGAAATTATTGCTTGGGGGGGGGGGGCATTGTTTTATTATTATAAATACCCTTTTCTAAAATAAAAAAAATTTTTTCTCACTAAAACATGCCACTCGTGCAGGACTTTAAGCTAGACAGATTCTAAAAATTGTTAGTATTGACACCTTAACTTCTAAGATTTCTCTGTTTTGGCCTCCAACCTATATAGAATTGAGTGTTAACTCTGCATGCTTTTTGTTTTTTGGTTTTTTTAATTGAACTGACTTCTCTAGGTCTCTCAGCTGTGAGTTTCAAATGGCAAGAAAATGCATCTTTTCTATATCATGATATAGGCTGTGTAGCATGTTTATGACTCTGGTTTCTTTCTGTTCAGGTGGCTTTATACCATTACTCTTGATGTTATTTTTAACTTGGCATGTGTAACATTGCCATTTAGGGTAGAGTAGAAAGTTGCAAAACTTGATAGCTTACAGAGTTAAACACTAAACATATCCAAAGTCCATTTAGAGTTTTGTGTGTTGTATTTTGCTATTTTTGTGATGTGTGGCCTTTTATTCTGTAATAACTCTTTTAAATAAAACATTGAACATCCAGCAAACATAAAACCTGCCTCATTTGAAAAGAAATTTCAAAATTCCAATTAATAGTAGCCTCTAGAGAGTTTTGTACTTTAATATTTGTCAGTATAGTGTCAATTCTATTACCAAGGTAGCTTCTTGGTAAATCCAGTAGCTACTCAGTGCTATTTGTACTCAATAAAACAATGCTTAACATGATACTTTCCATTATTGAGTAATATAGTTAATGATACATTTGGCATTGTGGTAGCTCTTACAGAATGAAGTGTAATGATTATAAGATTGTTTGGGAAATTGTAACAAATACAATGGGTTCTTTCCAAATTTTTTTTTTTCTAATGATAAAATAGTGGATGTTTATTATAATCCAGGGTGATTGATTCCTTAGAGACTGACCACAAACCCACATTAAGGATAATTGAGTCTGAGTGTCCAAACTATATAATCGGTTATATAGTTTAAACAAATTATTGTTTGTTTTAAATTCAGTAAATTGCATTTTAAAATCTTTGTTATAAACTATTTGAGCTTCAAGACAGGTGCTATTTAAGAAAGGATTTCTAATAGTTATATATATTTTTAAAAGTCCATGCTATGTAAAACTACTTCTATGTTGTCTGATCCCACAGCTTTATCTACTAAGAATTATAGACAAAGACTTTCCAAATCTTAAGAGTTTCAAAAAGTAACCATAGGGGGAAAAATTTATTAATTTCTATAAGCAGTATTCTCCTGTTTGGGTTTCCAAAAGAGTGAGTCCTTGCTAAGCATGATTCATAGTCCTTTTTAAAAAAGCTTTGTTAGCTCTTTTTATAGAATAGATGTGAAGGAGTTGAGAGGACAATCATATTTTGTTTTTAGAATATAAAGAATATTTAGGAAAAGATTAAATAGCATTAACTGTACCTCAAGAAATGTACTTGCATATGAATAGCACATAGCTCAAATGGTCATTTCCTTCTTTTATATTTTAATAGTTGTACCATCTTTAGTTTTTACATTGCACATTATCTGTTTTCCTGAAAGCCAGCTGTTTGCTTATCAAATTGATTTTATAGTTATGTCTAAGCTTAGTTCATGTCGAAGTATCTTTTACTTAATATCCTTTTAAAGATATTTAACTTGGTTTATTTTTATTGCTTGATTGATGATAGCCAAGAAAATTTTTTCAGTATGTAGAATTTTCATGATAATTATTTTGTATGAGTTATTTTTCTGGGTAAGCTATCTGCCACAAAAATTGACACTGCAGAGAGATTAGTATCAATGAAATGAGCAATAGAGAAGCTGCTGGGTTGCTTTAAAACATTCTTTGATTAAGTTATGGTTGGTGAGTTCATGCAACAAAGTAGTTTCTTTTAAGTTAAGTACTTGAAACCCTCAGAAGTTGCAAAGAATTTATGTGATAAATCTGCCTTTGAACAAGTGTGATATTTTGATGCATGTTGGCTTTTGCTGAATGGCCTTTGATTCTTGTGCCTAGTGGAAGGTATGAAACTAAACAAAGTTTGTTTAATGCTATGAATAGGCACAAATTGGGTTTCTGGTATTTTGGGTAGTGGTATTGACTGGCATTTCTAATTTATTTTCTAGTTAGTAAATGGAGCAAGTTAGTATGTCTTTCAGTAGTTTATAGTACTTCATTCCAGTTGATAATAGTTTTTCATCACACTGAATTTTTTATAGTAAATTTCTATAGCAATTTAAGTTTGCCTTCACCATAAGGTACTTTAAATATACAACATATAGCTGATAGTTATAAAGAAATAAAATGGGTGTTTTTCTGTCTCCTTTTGGTTATGTTTTCTGTAATTATTTTGATTAGAATTCATACATTTACAATTGAATAAACTCTCTAAAGGATTTTAGGTTGATAACCTGTTTATTGTTAAAAGATGTGTTTTATTACAAATACTTGTTTAAAAAAATTAATAAACCCCAGGAAGTGCAGTATTGACTGGCACACCTGCCCATTGTGGGCTTCCCAACTAACTGCCTTTAAGGGATTCAGGCAAATGAAAACTCTGTGACCTGTTGTGTGACAAAGTAAATATTAAAGGGAAAAAAATCACATGAATAGGAAAATTCCATCAGCAAGGTTGGAGAAGGGAGTCTTTGAGGGTTTCTTTGGTTTTTTTTTTTTTTTTATTATTTTTTTTTGGTACAGGGGGCAGTGGTGGGGTTGATTTGTGTTTCTCCATTTTTGTTTTGTTTTTTTCTCTAAGCAAAATTCCGTATGTTACCAAAAGCACATGCTGTATATTTTCTTCCCCTTTTGTGTGTATATAGTGTTTTTGAAAGACTGATAAATGAATTGGGTATTTGTATGTGGGGATGTTCATAGTTGTGGCTGCTCTCTTTGTGGAAGGAAGAAACATAAATGAAGTTAATGCACTTCTTTTCCGAGCTCAAAGGTCACTGTGATGTATATTTTTTTAATGAAATTTAGAAATAAAGCTGTTGTCTTCTCGATTGTAAAATTGTAAAATGCTGCTTCCCTTATCATTAGTCTAGTAATTGTTGAGCTGTTTTCTGCAAACTGCATTTTACAAAATTTAAACTTCAAAACTGTATTAACTTTTCTAGTTAAACATTGTATTAAATAAACTATACTATAATAAACAGTTTGGGTTTGTATCTTTAAATTTTTGTATTCAACCTGTTTTTAAATTAAAAGCTAAATAATGCACTTACTAACCAACTAAACCAACTAAAACTTTTATTTACAGAGATATGAAATCATTTGTATTATGAGAAAACCAAATAAGCATTTCTCCAAAGATGATATACAAATGGCCAACAAGCATATAGCAGTATGCTCAACATCACTAATTATTAGGGAATGCAAATCAGAACCACAATGAGATATACCACCTTACAGCGACTTACAATGGCTAGTATAAACAAAACAAAATAAATGTTGGTGAGGACGTGTACTCTTGTGCACTGTTGGGAATGTAAAATGGTGTAGCTGCAGTGGACAACAGTATGGCAGTTCCTAAAAATTTTAAATAATATGATTCAGCAATTCAACTCTGGGTATATATCCAGAAGAATTGAAAGGATCTTAAAGAGTTATTTGTACATCCATCTTCATAATGCTATTCACAATACCCAAGAGGTAGAAGCAACCCATTTTCACTTATGAAGGAATGAATGAATAAAATGTGGTATACACAGAGTAGAATATTACTTTGCTTTTAAAAGGAAGAATACTGACATGCTATAACACAGATGAAGTGAGGACATTATTCTAAATGAAATAGTCACAAAAGGACATATACCATAGTCGTCAAATTCATAGAAACAAAGTAGAATGGTGTTTCCCAGTAGTTGAGAGGATGACAAAATTCTGCAGATTTCTTGGCAACATGAGTGTACATGTAGAAATGGTTAGGATGATAAATGTGTTTTTTACCACAAAGTGAAAAAAGTAAAGGAACGGGAACACAATTCATAAAAACACTAAACGTTTGTATCAAGTTGGCAAACTACATGTAGAATTATTTTAAGTGACTTTATTGTTTGAGTGGGGTATAGTGGGTCATGCCTATAATCCCAGCACTTCAGGAGGCTGAGACAGTAAGATCACTTGAGGCCAGGAGTTTAAGACCAGCCTGGGCAACATAGTGGGACCCCCATCTCTACAAAAAAAATTTTTTTTATAAAACATGGTAATTTACACATGTCTAGTAAGATACACTCTAAACCATAAAGAAGGCTTTAACTGCTCTTAGTAATCCCATTGTAAGTAGTAATGCTAGTATTGTACTAAACTACTTATAGACAAAACCAATAAACATGAATTTCTGCAGAAAAGAAATATATCCAGTAGAATATTATTCAGCCATAAAAAGAAACACACTGATATATGGTATAACATGGATGAACCTTGAAAATACGCTAAGTAAGCCAGACACAAAATGTTACAGTGTGATAGTATGATTCTGTTAATGTGAAACACCCAGTATAGCCAAATCCATAAAGACAAAGCAGATTAGTGGTTACTGGGACATTTGGGGAGGAGGAATGGGGGGTGTCTGTTTACTGGGTACAGGGTTTCCATTTGGAGCACCAAGAAGTTCTGGTCATACAATACTATGAATGTACTTAATTTTCCTGAATATTCATTTAAAATTAAATTTTACATTGTGTATGTATCTTACAATTTAAAAAAGAAATCTCGGCTGGGCGCGGTGGCTCAAGCCTGTAATCCTAGCTCTCTGGGAGGCCGAGGTGGGCGGATCCTTTGAGCTCAGGAGTTCGAGACCAGCCTGAGCAAGAGCCAGACCCCATCTCTACTATAAATAGAAAGATATTAATTGGCCAACTAATATATATAGAAAAAATGAGCCGGGCATGGTGGCACATGCCTGTAGTCCCAGCTACTTGGGAGGCTGAGGCAGCAGGACTGCTTGAGCCCAGGAGTTTGAGGTTGCTGTGAGCTAGGCTGACGCCACGGCACTCACTCTAGCCTGGGCAATAAAGTGAGACTCTGTCTCAAAAAAAAAAAAAAAGAAATCTCAACTAACAGGGTTCTACATATGCCCAATGGGAATACTGTGAAGAATAAAATCAGACATAATTGTACTTAGATGAAGAATAACTTTATTAACAAATTTTAAATATATAATCCACATACATTTGTAGTTCATGTTTGCTACAACTTAGTCTTGTCAATCAAAAATAAATTTTTCTACCATGTAAAACCTAGCCTTCCCTTAGACTTCTGAAAACTATATTTTGATCCCTGAGAGTTATAAAAAGGGAGCTGGACTCCAGTAATGTCATTTGACTGATAGCTGGGTCTCAATCCACCTCTGTCCACAAAAACTGGCCCACGGCCACCTCCAGGTCCTTCCTGTACAGCTTTTACAAGAGGATAAATATGTTTATTTGCTGTTTCGGACTCAAGTTCAATTACTTCTCTGGCATAAGCCTGAAATTCTTTCTCCTTTTCAACTGCAAGAGCTTCAGTAAGTCTGTAATAATCTAATTCTGCTTGTTTTGCTTCCTTGGCATTAACCTTATTTTTGGCCTATGTGGGAAACAAAGGAAATATGATTTAATATTGGTTAAGAACATCAACTTTTAAAATATATGTAGTATTTGAAGATGTAGCTCTAATTTTCTAAACTGACAGTTTACAAGTTCTGATTTCACAACTATATACTGTCATTTATTTAAGAAACTCTCCAATGCTTCTCAGAACAGTATGCTCAAAAGTAGTGGCTCAATGAAACTTACCTTTATTAATAGCCTTATGTGATATATCCTCAAAGAAATAATAGCAGAATGGTGAAAAGCATTAAATTTATGTATACAAAAGTCAGGTAACTGAGTTTACAATCCTGTTTCAACCATTTATAAGATGTGAACTTTGTTTGGCAGTTTAGAAGGTACACCATTGTCCTGCCCATCCACTATCTGAAAGACACTTGCTCAACTCCCGTCCTGAGTCAGCCCAGTATATCATGTGCCCTAGCCACATAAGATTAAGTCAGCTGTGAATATCTGAACTAAAACCAATTACATTCTGTTGCCCAAAAATTTAAAGTTGGAACAATGAATGACATTTATTAATGTAGGTTGATCAGAAACCGAATGGAGAAAGTATTCTAGGCAATCTGCCAAACCCAATTTATCAATATTTTATAAAAATGTTTTGTCTTTGAACTCTGTATAGTAATTTCCATTGGATGTGATGATTTTTATGGCTTTTCAGTGAAGTTCTGGCTGGCAGTTTTTCACTGTGTGGTGTCTATGGCATCTTAAGAAATGCTGAGTTTGTCAAAGTAAGTTTGTCTACTTAGGAATATAGTTTAATATTCATAAAAATATTTTTCAGGCCGGGCGCGGTGGCTCACGCCTGTAATCCTAGCTCTCTGGGAGGCCGAGGTGGGCGGATCCTTTGAGCTCAGGAGTTCGAGACCAGCCTGAGCAAGAGCGAGACCCCATCTCTACTATAAATAGAAAGAAATTAATTGGCCAACTAATATATATAGAAAAAAAAAAAAATTAGCCGGGCATGGTGGCGCATGCCTGTAGTCCCAGCTACTCGGGAGGCTGAGGCAGTAAGATCGCTTGAGCCCAGGAGTCTGAGGTTGCTGTGAGCTAGTCTGACGCCACGGCACTCACTCTAGCCTGGGCAATAAAGTGAAACTCTGTCTCAAAAAAAAAATAAAATAAAATAAAATAAAAATATTTTTCAAACTCCAAAACTTTGGCATAAAACAGTGGCCCAAACCTGATATCTACCCTAAATTGAAATTTTTGAGGGAATAGAGGAACCATATGAATGTGAAGTTTTATTACTTCATATTTTATTACTGAACTGAGCGTGGTAGCTCATGCCTGTAATCCCAGCAACTCAGGAGGCTGAGGTGAGAGGATCACTTGAGGACAGGAGTTCACCCCCAGGCTGGAGAACATAGTGAGACCCCATGTCTACAAAAAATTTAGAAATTAGCCAGGTATGGTAGTACATTCCTGTAGTCCCAAAGGCTCAGGTGGGAGGATCGCTTGAGCCCAGAAGTTGGAGGTCATAATAAACTATGAAGTTACAATAAACTATATTATGCCAATATACTTAAGCCAGGACAACAGAGTGAGACCCTGCCTCTTAAAAAAAAAAATGACAATCATATACTCTGAAAGTATTAATTCATATTACAATTCTACAGCCTATATTTTGACAAATTCTGCCAGGTAATATGGTGGAGGGTGTAGTGAGCTAAGATTGTGCCACTGTACTACAGCCTGGATGACAGAGCAAGACCTGTTCCTTAAAACAAAAATTACCACTTGAGTACTGTTAATAGAATTAAAAATTGAGAATTACAAGCTATTGGTGGAACTGATAGAATAGCAGAGTTTGAAAGGCTAAAATCTATCTCATCAAAGGTAAAATGCTAAAATGTGGGATCTTAACAAGGAGCAAATCGGATATGTTAGTTTAGTAACCAGAAAGATACTGAGGGAACACAGAACCATTTGAAGCACAGAAAGGAAGTAACAGTGGAAGGAAGGAATTACAATGAATTGATCATATGATTGGTGCCTCAAATTTGATAGGCATTAAGCATAAATAAAAATTTATTAAAAAATAATTTGGGGCCGGGCGCGGTGGCTCAAGCCTGTAATCCTAGCTCTCTGGGAGGCCGAGGTGGGCAGATCCTTTGAGCTCAGGAGTTCGAGACCAGCCTGAGCAAGAGCGAGACCCCATCTCTACTATAAATAGAAAGAAATTAATTGGCCAACTAATATATATAGAAAAATATGAGCCGGGCATGGTGGCACATGCCTGTAGTCCCAGCTACTTGGGAGGCTGAGGCAGCAGGATTGCTTGAGCCCAGGAGTTTGAGGTTGCTGTGAGCTAGGCTGACACCATGGCACTCACTCTAGCCTGGGCAATAAAGTGAGACTCTGTCTCAAAAATAAATAAATAAATAAATAAAATAAAGTGAGACTCTGTCTCAAAAAAAAAAAATAATAATAATAATAATAATAATTTGGTTGTAAAATTCTAAAAATGTGAACACATGGGGGTATAGTAACAAGCACCTTTGTTAGATACTAGAGAGCTAATTATTTTGTCAACTGGAAAATAAAAATATGTCTTTAAGAATTGTACCTCAGGAAAACCAAATAGTTAACCATGAGAACTTCTTTGAAGGCTTTAGCAAATCAGAAGGATTCCAAATAGATTTGATCCTGATTCAAATGACAAACTTTTAAAAATATTCATGAGATAATTTGGGGAAAATTTAAACACTGAATATTAGTTGTTTTTGATGTGATAATGGAATTATGACTGTTAATTTCTAGAGAGTCCCTGTCTTTTAGAGATACATACTGAGATACATACACATGGTTAAAATGATATATCTGGGATTTGCTTTAAAATAATGTGGGGGATTCTATTTCTGATAATGGCAGCATGAGGAGTTTGGCCAATTTCCCTACACAGAAAAACAAGTTTATTAACAATTATTAAAACCAACTATTTCAGAGCAGTAACTATATGCTCACAACTACTTGAAAAGTGCTTTCACACACAAAAAAAACCCTGCTACTAAATTAGGTCAGAACTCCAAAGTTGTGCCATTTCTATTGAAGGCATTGCTATCCTTCCAGCTGATGTAGTGAAAACCTGCAAATTTACTGGGGCAATGATGGCAGATTCCATTGTATTGGGTGGCAAAACAACTGGAAATTTTAGGGTGAGAGTCTGAAAACGAGACAATCATAGAAGGGCTGAGATAAACTCTCCAGACATCGTTGACCAGTTGCTAAACTACACATTCACAAAGAAGACCCCAGGAAGCCTGGCAAAAATTAAAAGCCTGAGGGAAATTCTATTAATAAATTTTGTGTTCTTCAAGTAACTTCCTCAAGCCATACACAGCTGAAAGAGCATTACTGGCTTAAGATGTCTGCACATAAACTCTGCCTACATTATTGGTTGGTTGATAAACTTCCAGCACAGTAAAGAACCCTAGGTAATCAGGCTTTAAACAAAAAAACCAAAACAAACACAAAACTGAGCAGAGACATCAGAGACTTTGTATTGTGGTAAAGACATTTCAGTTTGAGTCTAGGGAAAGCAATTGCATACTAATACAAAAACTCTCATAACAAAACAATCTGGAATTGGTACAACACATTCTTTACAACGTCAGGTTTTCAACTGTAAAATACTAGACCACAAAGAAAAAGGGAAGTGTTATACTAAGCAAAAAAAGTCAACAGAAACTATTATAACTCAGAGTAGACCCAGATATAGACTTCAGCAGTCAGATTTCAAAGCAGCTATTATGAATATTTCCAATGAATTAAAGGAAAATAAGCTCAGTATGAGTGAAAAGAGAATCTAAACAGAGAAATAGAAACTATAAAAAAGGACCAAACAAAATTGTGGAGTTTAAAAGTTCAATAAATGAAAAATTCAGTAGAGTTCAACATCAGAATCAGTGAATTTGAAGGTAGATTAACCCTTTGCACTTGCCTGCTTTTTTCTCATTATCCACTTGACATTATCCACACTCAACATCAAGTGCAAAGGGTTAACAGAAATCTTCCATCTGAAGAACAGAGAGGAAAAGACTGGTAAAAAACAAACAGAGCCTCAGAGACCTGTGGTACAACATCGAATGTCTCTACATATGTGTAAATCGAGTCCCTGAAGGAAAGATAAAAAAAGAGGCAGAGGCAGGAAAAGTATTTGAAGAAATAATGGCCAAAAACTTTGCACATTTGATGATATTAACTCACAAATCCAAGAAGCACCAAAAACCCCAAGTAGGATAATCACAAGGAAAATATATCACGCTTGATCTGTTAAAAGCCAAAAATAGAGAATCTTGAAACCAGCAAGAAAATAAATGAAACCTCATATATAGGGAACCAGTGATATGATTAATACCTGATTTCTCATCATACACATGAAAGTCAGAAAACACTGGAATAACATATTCAAAGGTCTGGAAAAAATGATATCTAATAATTTTATATTTAATAAAAAGGCAAAATAACGATATTTCCTGAAAAACTTAAATTGGAAAAATTTACTGCTAGCACACCTGTGTCATAACACATGCTAAAAGAAGCCTTAGGCTAAAACAGAAATGACACAAGATGGTAAATTGGATCTACAAGAAGGAGTGAAGAATATTAGAAATAGTAAATATGTGGGTAAATATAAAATATTTTATATATATTTTATCTTTTCTGCTCTGAATTTCTTCCAATGAAGCAAACTAAAGCAAAAGTGTACTTCTACAATGTTAGATTTGTCATGAATATAGATGTAATGTATATTTAAAAAAATAGCTCCAAGGGGAAATAAGGAGCTATATGGTCCAAAGTCCCTATTTAGTACCAGAAAACATTATTTACTTCAAGTAGATTTTTTTTTTTTTTTTGAGACAGAGTCTCACTTTGTTGCCCGGGCTAGAGTGAGTGCCGTGGCATCAGCTTAGCTCACAGCAACCTCAAACTCCTGGGCTCAAGCAATCCTACTGTCTCAGCCTCCCGAGTAGCTGGGATTACAGGCATGCGCCACCATGCCCAGCAAATTTTTTCTATATATATATTAGTTGGCCAATTAATTTCTTTCTATTTATAGTAGAGGCGGGGATCTCACTCTTGCTCAGGCTGGTTTCGAACTCCTGACCTCCAGCAATCCGCCCACCTCGGCCTCTCAGAGTGCTAGGATTACAGGCGTGAGCCACCGCGCCCGGCCTCAAGTAGAATTTGATTCCTAAATGATATATGCTGTAATCCCTTGTATGCAGTGGTTCTCTAGTGATTGCCCCCCCAACCAAGGGATATTTGGTTATTAAATTTTGGGTTATTATAACCTAGAGAATGTACTACTGGCATCTAGTGCATAGAAGCCAGAGATGCTGCTAAATATTTGGCAATGTGTAGGAAAGTCTACACAATAAAGAACTATCTGCTCTAAAATGTCAATAGTGCCAAAGAAGCCTTGACCTAGAAAAATGTCACACACAAGTGAACATATACTGAACTATAAAAAGTCAACAGATTAATTTAAATGATATGCCAAAAAAGGGAAATAAAGGAATAACACAGGAATGAAAAAAATAAAACTGAAAAAGCTTAGATAAATAGAAAACAGATCCCAAAATGACAAAACTAAGTCCAATCATAATAATTACATTAAATAGGACCATACTGAACATTCCAACAAAAGGCAGAGATTGTGAGATTAGATAATGAAAGTGAGATTTGATCTAACTATATACTGTCTACAGTATATAGTTTATAAAAATTTATAAAATTTATAAAAATTTATAAAATTTATAAAAAATTTATAAAAATATGAAATGTTTCACAAATTTGCATGTCATTCTTGCACAGGGGCCATACTAATCTTCTCTGTATCATTCCAATTTTAGTGTATGTGCTACTGAAGTGAACACAACAGATGCATTTTATTTTATTAATTTATTTTTTTTGAGACAGAGTCTCGCTTTGTTGCCTAGGCTAAAGTGAGTGCCATGGCATCAGCCTAGCTCACAGCAACCTCAAACTCCTGGGCTCAAGCAATCTTCCTGCCTCAGCCTCCCGAGTAGCTGGGACTACAGGCATGTGCCACCATGCCCGGCTAATTTTTTCTACATATATTAGTTGGCCAATTAATTTCTTTCTATTTATAGTAGAGATGGGGTCTCACTCTTGCTCAGGCTGGTTTCGAACTCCTGACCTTGAGCAATCCGCCCGCCTCGGCCTCCCAGAGAGCTAGGATTACAGGCGTGAGCCACCACGCCCGGCCAACAGATGCATTTTAAATTAACACACTGACTGCCATATGCATTGTATTTAACTCAGGCTAATTTTCAGCCCAGAGGCCTCATAAAGTAAAACCATGCATGTGATTTGTGAAAATCTTACTTGTTGATGGTCTTATTGTTGCAATTAATATTGACAATTTAATTCTAAAAATGTGCATTGCATTGCATATAACTCATGCACAGAAAACAATAAAAAATAACAAATTAGAAAAGATTGTTTTGTTTTAATGAAACACTGTGGTCCCAGGGAAAAAATTTTTCTAGTGTGGCAGTCAATGTGTTAAAAAACAAAAATAGGCCAGGCACTGTGCCTGACCCTGTAATCCTAGCACTCTGGGAGGCTGAGGCAGGGAGATCACTTGCAGTCAGGTGTTCAAGAACATCCTGAGCAAGAGTAAGACCTCATCTCTACCAAAAATAGCTAGGCAAGGTAGCACTTGCCTGTAGTCCCAGCTACACAGGAGACCGAGGCAAGAGGATTGCTTGAGCCCAGGAGTTTGAGGTTGCAGTGAGCTATTATGATGCAACTGCACTCTAGCCCAGGTGACAGAGTGAGACCTTGTCTCAAAAAAAACGTAAAAATGCTACTCTGGGAGGCTGAAGTGAGAGGATCGCTCAAGGTCAGGAGTTCGAAACCAGCCTGAGCAAGAGCAAGACCCTGTCTCTACTAAAAATAGAAAGAAATTAGCTGGACAACTAAAAAATATATATATAAAACATTAGCCAGGCATGGTGGTGTATGCCTGTAGTCCCAGCTACTCGGGAGGCTGAAGCAGGAGGATCGCTTGAGCCCAGGAGTTTGAGGTTACTGTGAGCTATGCTAATGCAACGGCACTCTAGCCCGGGTAACAGAGTGAGATAAAATGGTAAATTTTATGTTATGCATATTTTACTACAACAAAAAAATAAGTTAAACTCAACAAGAAGAAAATAATACAATTAAATAATTGGCAAGAGGCTTAAACAGACACTTTACAAAAAAAGGCATTCAAATGGCTAGCAAGGACATGAAAAGATGTTCTCTATCTTTGGTCATTAGGGAAATACGAAATAAAGCCATGAGATATGATTACACTAGAAGACTGAAAATTAAAGGATGACAATATCGAGTGTTGACGAGGATGTGGAGAAAGTTGTATTCACATATATTGCTGGTAGAAATGGAAAATGGTACAGCCGTTTGGAAACAGGTTTTAGTCACAAATGATTGGACGCCAGACTCTCCACACATCTTTTCAAATCTATGACAACCCCATTCACCTCAAATCTGAAACCTATGAGATCCCAATCAACATTGTCTCTAATTTTAAAGAGGAAAAAGAGTAAAACAAAGAAGATGAGCATCATGGTCTGCATTTGTATTTTCTATGCATTTGTATTTTCTTTAGTCTTTACTAATGCATAATAGACATTAAAGAAGGATAAACATTTGTGTAAAACATAAAACAAGCATGGGAACTTCGATGGAGATAAAACCAGAAATTAACCTCACATTTTTTATATATTTATAAAAGAAACTGCTTTTGAGATAGAAAACTTACCTATTTATTATTAAAATAAGTATAAACATTCAGGAATAATTACCATTTGCCGAATATGGGAATCTTGAACTTCTCGGCGTTCTTTATCAGCTTTGCGTTTTTTCTCCTTTTCGTGTTCCCTGAAAATCTCATCTGCTTTCATGACAGCCAGCAATTGTTCTTGAGCCTCTATTTTTCTTTGTCTTTCTTCTTCCTCTTTATTTTTCATCTAGATTTTAAAGGCAAAGGAAACAAATTAAAACCAGTTTTAGCAACCAGTGCTATATGAAAATATACTGAGTTAGGAGTGTCAACCAGGAGCAAGGCAAGAGCAGAAAATTGTATACACCTGGGTTGATTCCCATGGGTTGTGTTCTATTTCTGAAATAACAGGAAACACCCAAGTGACAAAAGACAATATCTATTGGCTTAAAAAAAAAAATACAAGAACTGAAAAGATCTTCTCAAGGTAGGGAAATATTTATAGGTAAAAAATTAACTGCTACAAAGTTTATAAACTACCCAATTTAAATGTTATGACAAGCAGTTTGTAAGAGATAAATTCTGAAATATTAAAAAATACAGGCCAGGCGCAATTGCCCACACCTATAATCCTAGCACTTTGGAAAGTTGAGACAGGAGGATCACTTAAGCCAGGAGTTTGAGGTTGCAGTAAGTTATGAACAACACCGCTGCACTCTGGCCTGGGCAACAGATTGAGACCCTGTCTCCAAAAATATATATATATATATAAATATATATAGAATCATAATAGGGTAATTTTTATGTGATTTGTCTTGAATATATTCAAATGAAAAATATACTAAAAATGTTTGCATTTCAGATGGTTCTGAAACAGAAGAGATTATTACATTGCATCTATAAATATCTTTCTTATAATTGACTGTCATGTCATCTTATCTTATAAGGTAAAGAGAGGGAGTGTGGTGGCTCACGCCTGTAATCCCAAGCTTCTGGGAAGATTGAGGCAGAAGGATTGCTTGAGCCCAGGAGTTTAAGGCTGCAGTGAGCTATAATTGCACCACTGCACTGTAGCCTGGGCAATAGAGTGAGACCCTATGTTGGGGAGAGGGGCAGAAAGTAAATATTTTATTTCAAAAATATAAAAAGACAATTCATACACTGTTTTTCACCTCTCTTCTAGCTTTTAGTTAGAGAAGCAAAGGGTGTGGAAACTACAGTGGAGAGGTCTTAAATTTGTCTTTTGGTTTTTATTTGTCATAATTAAATTGTTTACCACAATGGCTCTATATTCTGCAATCGCTTTTAATTCTGCTTTGTTTTTTTCACATTTTTCTTCTTCTCTTTTTTCCCATTCAGCCTCAGCTTCTGCAATATCTCTAGCAAGAATCAAATCTTCATTGTCAAGTTTCTCTTTCATTAGTTCACTCAGGAAGTTTTTTATTTTTTCACTCCGTTCCTCCATTAGCCTATAACAAAATATCATACTTGTCAAATCTTCACAAACAGATTTGCAATGGAGCCAAAATAATTTAGTTAGGAAGTCTGAGATATTTTACAGTCTTTTAGAAAACTAAAAGGAGCCCCACTGCTCTTTTTCACTGATTAAGTGGAAATTATTTTTTAAATATAAAGAAACATATAGTCTAAACATCCAAAGAGAGTGATATATGTCATACATACAATATGATCTTTATGTGTGTATGTGTGTTTTTTTTTTTTTTCGCCAGAATGAGTGAAAAATCTAGAGAATGTGTATGTGTTTAGAAAGAGATGTTAAAATCTCTATATTGAAAAATATTTTAAAGTCTTTTATCAGACTACCCTGCTTACTTTAGCATTGGAGGTTTAGGCTATATAAGGCCTTTTTTTTTTTTTTTTTTTTTTTGAGACAGAGTCTTGCTTTGTTGCCCAAGCTAGAGTGAGTGCCGTGGCATCAGCCTAGCTCACAGCAACCTCAAACTCCTGGGCTCAAGCAATCCTACTGCCTCAGCCTCCNTTTGAGACAGAGTCTTGCTTTGTTGCCCAAGCTAGAGTGAGTGCCGTGGCATCAGCCTAGCTCACAGCAACCTCAAACTCCTGGGCTCAAGCAATCCTACTGCCTCAGCCTCCCGAGTAGCTGGGACTACAGGCATGCACCACCATGCCTGGCTAATTTTTTCTATATATATATTAGTTGGCCAATTAATTTCTTTCTATTTATAGTAGAGACAGTGTCTCGCTCTTGCTCAGGCTGGTTTCGAACTCCTGACCTCGAGCAATCTACCCACCTCGGCCTCCCAGAGTGCTAGGATTACAGTTGTGAGCCACCACGCCCAGCCTATAAAAGGCCTTTTTGTAAAAAAAACTATGAAAATATTTAGAAAGGGCCAGGTACAGTGGCTCATACCTATAATCCCAGCACTTTGGAAAGCGGAGGTGAGAGGATCAATTGAGGCCAGAAGACCAAAACCACCCTGAGCAACATAGTGAGACCCTATCTCTACAAAAAATACAAAAAAAATATAAATAAATACAAAGAAAAAAAATCTGGCTAAACTGACCTCATAGGAAAATAAGGGGGAAAAAAAAAAAACAAGAAAAGAAAAAAGAAATTATTTATTAAAAGTTATCAAAAGCCACCCTCATAATACTCTGTCTGGCATTTATACATAGCACTTTGTTTACTTGATTTGTTTGTATGTCTCACTCCCTTTATACCATGAGATGCCTCAGGTCAGGGATTGAATGGGTCCTCTCTCTAGTCCAGGGCCAAGCATGTGCCTGGTACATCATAACAAAAAATATATTTTGTTAAAGAAATGGGTACATATTTATTTATTAAATTGGGCAAAAAATACTTTAGTTGTGACAAATTCACAAATTTATTAAGTGAATTTTTGCAAAGCAACAACGTGTAAGAAATGATAAGAAAGGATGCAGTGCATACCCCAAGGAAATTACAATATAAAATGGAGCAAAACATTTATGCAAATAACTATACAAGGCAAAGGGTGATAAATGCCATGAAAAAGCTAGACAGAGATATGCACAAAGGAGAAAAAAGAAAGCTTTCACAGAAATGATGACATTTCAGTTAGAATTTCAAAAAACAATATTTTATTGTTTGTTTTGTTTTTTTGAGACAGAGTCTCACTCTGTTGCCTGGGCTAGAGTGTCATGGCATCAGCCTAGCTCACAGAAACCTCAAACTCCTGGGCTCAAGCGATCCTCCTGCCTCAGCCTCCCAGGTAGCTGGGACTACAGGCATGTGCCACCATGCCCGGTTAATTTTTTCTAAATATTTTTAGTTGGCCAATTAATTTTTCTATTTTTAGTAAAGACAAGGTCTTGCTCTTGCTCAGGCTGGTTTCGAACTCCTGACCTTGAGACATCCTCCTGCCTTGACCACCCAGAGTGCTAGGATTACAGGCATGAGCCACCACGCCCGGCCCCAAAAACAATATTTTAAATACATTTATTGATTGCTCACTACATGCCTGACACTATTCAAGGTGCTGGGGACATAACAGTGAGCAAAAACACTAATAGTTCGGCGGCGCAGGCTGGGTGCAATGGCTCATACCTGCGCTGAGGCTAGAGGATTGCTTGAGGCTAGGAGTTCTGCACCAGCCTGGGCAACAGCAAGATCTTGTCTCTATAAAGAAAATTTAAAAAATTATCTGGGCATGGTGGAGCACACCTGTAGTCCCAGCTACTCAGGAGGCTGAGGCAGAAGGATTGCTTGAGCCCAAGAGTTCCAGGCTGTAGTACACTATGATCATGCTTGTGAATAGCCATTGCACTCCGCCTCTAAAATAATTTTTAAATAATAAATAAAATAAAAATCTCTGCCCTCATGGAGCTTTCATTATTGCTACAGGATAGGGACAATAAACAAAATAAATGATTAAAATATATAGTGCCATATATCAAGCAATGAGGAGAAAGAAAGCAGTTAAAATCATAAGTAATTGGGGAAGAGGTATAATTTTAAATAAGGTGGTCGTGGAAAGTCTCAATGACAATATTTAAGTAAAGATCGGAAAGAGTTAAGGGAGCAAGTTATATGTTCTTTGGAGGTGGCATTGCCTAGAGAAGACACAGAATTCCAGTGTAGGTGAAGCTTGGATCAGCTGGTAAGGAGGGTGGGTGTAGAGCCTTATGGGCCGTTGTAAGACTCTAAGTGAAATGTGAAGCCACCAGAGGATTTTGCAAGAGGAAAAGCATGGTCTAGACAGAAACACCCTGTACTACAACTTGACCTCCTACTCTTCTCTCTCCGTCCTATCACAAACTGCTCACTAAGGTAAAGCAAAGATCTCTAAATCTATTGGATGCTTGATTTTTTAAAATCTTATTTAATCCTTCTATTGACCTAACACCGATGATTGCTTCTTTTTCTTATTTATTTTTTTATTTTTTGCTACTGGCCCCTTGATCGTGGGTGATGACTGTTTCTTACTGAAAACTCATCTCCCCTGATGTTTCTCTGATTTTCCTCCAATCTCTGGAAACTATTCTTTGGTCTTCACATTATCTTCTTTGTCTATTTGACCCTTAAATATGGAGTTCCCCAGGGACTATGTAACCTAAACTTCTTACCTATTCACCCTAGGTGAGCTCACCTGTATCCACAATTTCAACTACCATTTATATACCAATGGCTTACAAAGCTATCTCCAGCTCACATCCCTCGCAGACCAGTATTTCCAACCATCTATCAGATAATGTCCTAGATATTCCAGGAGTATCTCAACTCACGTGTCCCAACTGAAATAGTTAAGTCACTAAACACTCTACTCATATATAATATACTAAGACTTCTCTTGCTAAAGACAACTCTTATATCACAACTTCTGATTTGTAGTAATATAATTTCAGACAGTACTTTATTAATTATACAAATTATTATTATTTTTTTTTTTTGAGACAGAGTTTCACTTTATTGCCCAGGCTAGAGTGAGTGCCGTGGTGTCAGCTTAGCTCACAGCAACCTCAAACTCCTGGGCTCAAGCAATCCTGCTGCCTCAGCCTCCCAAGTAGCTGGGACTACAGGCATGTGCCACCATGCCCGGCTAATTTTTTCTATATATATTTTAGTTGGCCAATTAATTTCTTTCTATTTATAGTAGAGATGGGGTCTCGCTCTTGCTCAGGCTGGTCTCGAACTCCTGAGCTCAAAGGATCCGCCCACCTCGGCCTCCCAGAGAGCTAGGATTACAGGCTTGAGCCACCGCGCCCGGCCTATACAAATTATTATTTACTTATTTATTTATATATTTAGAGACAGGGTCTCTAAATATAGACAGGGTCTCTAAATATATAACACCCAGGCTGACACCCAGGCTGGAGTGCAGCTGTGCGATCATAGCTCACTGTAGCTTGGAACTCCTGGACTCAAGCAATCCTTCCGCCTCAGCCTCCCAAGTAGCTAGAACTACAGGCGAAAGCCACTGTAGCACCTGACCTACAAATTATTGTAAAAGCATACCTGTGTGTTTCAGCTTCTTTTTCTTTCCCCATTTGTATAAGACGCTTTTTTGCTTTGATAAATTTTCTAATCTTTTCATTTTCCTCCTCTTGCTGCTGCTGTTCTACAGATTTGATGATATTTTTATCATGCATATGTTCCTTGGGAAAAAAATTGTATATTATCCTATCACAAAGAAAAATATCTTTCAACATGTCAATATCTAACAAGAATCTATCAAATGGTCACAGCTTCTGACCCAGTTATTTCTCTCCTGGAAATTTATCCCAAAGAGATGATCAGAGATGTACATAAGGGTTTATGTACCATGTACTTCATCTCAAAGTTATTCATCAAAAAATTGGAAACAGCCTCTAAATATTTAATAATAGAGAAATGGTTAACTAAATCATACTCTCATTGACATAGAATGATACAAATAGTATAATCAATAAGTGGAAGGAGAAAGAGTAGAATATAAAACATTATATATGTAATATTCACAAATACATATAAGTACAGCTTTATAATGTATATATGACTAAAGGAAATATGTCAATGTTAACAGTAGTTATCTCTGGGGTATGAGATAATAAGTGAATTTTACACCTTCTTAAATGCTTTTCAGTATTTCTTTTCAAATATCTCATTTCTTTAAAAATATATAATTTAAAATAATTGTATAATCAGAAAAATACATTAAATATAATTTTCATGTAATGTTTAAATAATAATCTAGTCACATGGCTCAAAAATTTTTAATATTTTTAACATACACAGTGTAAGGTATCCTTCCACTCCATTCACTGTCTCTTTCTAATCCCCCCTCTAGACTCAATCACGGTTACTAGTTTCTTGTCCAGACTTTCTTTTTGCGTATATACAAGAAACTACAAATGTGTATTCTAACAAAATTTTTAAACGAAAAATAAAAATCTGTTCATATTAGTAAATGTTCCATCATCCCAACCTGAGTTAGCCATCAGTGTCTTTGAACATAATACCCTGAGTATATAGATAGTAATATATTGGTGATTCTGTTATTGTAAGTAGAAACCAATTCAAGGTGAAAGTTGTCAGGTACAGCATTTATTCTACCAAAATACTTATAACACAGGGTCTAGTATGTGCCTAGAATTCTTAACTAATGTTCTATTTTATGGGTTAGCCTATAATCTGGTCAAGAAATATATTGGTCAACATGGCCAATATGATAAACTAATGAAAACACCAAACTGTTAAAAGTGATTATTTTGAATGATTCCTTAAAAGTTTTATTTTGCTGTTTTTTCCAAGTTTATTCTAATATCCATTTTATAATAGGAAACAATATAGAGTTATCAAAACATTAATTCTTATTTTTCAAAATTGAAAGCTTCAGCCCAAGGTCACATAACTAGTCAATGGCAGAGTTAGCATATAAAACTAGGTCTGTTCCACTCCAAAGTGACTTGGAGAGATAACAATTATTGTATCCATGAACCAAGAACAAGAATTTATGAAAAAAAAGCAATAAAATTATAAGTAAAACTTAAAATTTTGATAGCTAAAATAAAAATTCAATAGAAGCCTTAGAATACAAAGTTGAGAACTAGGCCGGGCGCGGTGGCTCACGCCTGTAATCCTAGCTCTCTGGGAGGCCGAGGTGGGCGGATCATTTAGAGCTCAGGAGTTCGAGACCAGCCTGAGCAAGAGTGAGACCCCATCTCTACTATAAATAGAAAGAAATTAATTGGCCAACTAATATATATAGAAAAAAAAAAAAATTAGCCGGGCATGGTGGCACATGCCTGTAGTCCCAGCTACTTGGGAGGCTGAGGCAGCAGGATTGCTTGAGCCCAGGAGTTTGAGGTTGCTGTGAGCTAGGCTGACGCCATGGCACTCACTCTAGCCTGGGCAATAAAGTGAGACTCTGTCTCAAAAAAAAAAAAAAAAAAAACAAAGTTGAGAACTACTTTCAAAGTAGAACAACAACAACAACAAAAGGCAGAAACAATTAGTTGCCTAACCAAGATTCTTTCCTCTCCACTTCATTAGTAACAGAACCCAAATTTTATTCAGGGTGAAAATATGCTCAGGTAGGAGACTGTATTTCCAAGCTTTCTTTTCAGCTAGGTGTAACAAAATCATAACCAATGAGATTTTGTGGAAATTGTTAAGTGGGACTTCTGGGAAAGTTCCTTAGAAGGAGAATAGATAGTTAGGGCACTCCCTTTTGATCTTCACCCTTTCTCCCTTCTTGCTGTCCAGAATGTAGACTTCAGAGCTAGAATTCCAGCAGCCATTCAGGGCATGAGGTAACTTTAAGGATGGATGCCATCTATGTTCTAAGAATAGCAGAGTGAAAAAAGAGGTGTCTCAATCCCTGTTTATTTTGGAGGTGCCATTACCAGATGTGTAATGAGCACCCCTGCAATTTTAAGCCCGTATTTGTTTAAGCTACTATTATTTTGGGTTTTTTACTGTACGCTTTTGAGCCTTTTCCTAACTAATGTGAAAAGATATTTTAAAATTAAAGCATCAATTCGAAAGTCCAATATCTATCAGAGGGGTTACAGAACAATAGAAGAGACAAAATTGAAAGGAACAAAATTATCCAAAAGATAAAACAAGAAAAGTTCTCAGTATGAAAGGAATACGAGTTTCCACAATAAAACCATCAATGGAATGTCCAGCAAAATGAATGAAGGCACATCATCCAAGGCAGATCACTGTGAAGTTTCAGAACACCAGAGATAAAGAAAAGCATTCAGAGAGAGAGAAAGAAAAGAAAAAGAAAAAAACAAAAAACAATTATATATATCTGGTGCAGACCATAAATGATAGCATACATCTCAACAGCAATACTGGATGCTAGAGAATATGAAACAATAAATACAAAATTCCAAATTCTGACCCCAGAATTCTATAACCAGTCAAACCAATCAAATATGACTTTAGAAGATTACCTTTTCAGATAATTCAAAAAATTTACCTCCCATACCCTTTTTCTTAGGAAGCTACTCAAAGATGTATTTCAGCAAGATGAGGGAATAAACCAAGAAAGCAGAAGACATAAGATTCAGGAAATAGGAGGTATGGCCCCAGAAAGTGGCAGAGGAAAGTCCCAGGATGACAGCTGTGCAGAAGGCCTAGTGAGCAAACACTCAAAGAAATTATTTTAATCCTAGAAAAATAAACATTTATGCAAGTGAGCCAGGCATGTTGGCTCACGCCTGTAATCCTACCACTCTGAGAGGCCGAGGCGGGCGGATTGCTCAAGGTCAGGAGTTCGAAACCAGCCTGAGCAAGAGTGAGACCCCGTCTCTACTATAAATAGAAAGAAATTAATTGGCCAACTAATATATATAGGAAAAATTAGCTGGGCATGGTGGCGCGTGCCTGTAGTCCCAGCTACTCAGGAGGCCGAGGCAGTAGGATTGCTTGAACCCAGGAGTTTGAGGTTGCTGTGAGCTAGGCTGATGCCACAGCACTCACTCCAGCCTGGGCAACAAAGCAAGACTCTGTCTCAAAAAAAAAAAAAGAAACATTTATGGAAGCAAATAAATATAACCATAGTATATTACTTGGTTCTGCAGAGGAAAATATTTAAATAGTCATAATAATGATTTAAGTAAAATTGTGACAATTATTTGTGGGGGAGGAGAGAAGGAGAAGAGGGGAATAATGAAAAAGAGCTAAATCCTCAACTACCAAGACAAAAAGGCAGGAAATATCTCAAACTGATAAATCAAGATATATATCTTTTACAACCTAATATGTATTTTTAACATCTAAATATAGAATATTTAATATAATTTTCTAACAGAAGAAACAGCTAAAATTAGAACTTGGAAGTGGGCGGGGTGCAATGGTTCACACCTGTAATCCCAGCACTCTGGGAGGTCAAGGCAAAAGGATCACTTGAGCTCAGGAGTTTGAGATCAGCCTGAGCAAGAGTGAGATCCCATCTCTACTAAAAACAGAAAAAATTAGCCAGGCATGGTGGCATGTGCCTGTAATCCCAGCTACTCAGGAGGCTGAGGCAGGAGGATCGCTTGAGCCCAGAAGTGTGAAGTTGCTGTGAGCTAGGCTGATGCCACAGCACTCTAGCCCAGGCAACAAAGTTAGACTCTGTCAAAAAAAAAAAAAAACCTCAATAATGCATTCCTAGCAACCAAACGCTAATTTTACAAATTTGAAAACTTATACTTCGCTATTTTTAAAAAATATATTAGACATTAGGCATTTTCAGGCACAGAAAGACAAATATTGCATGTTCTCACTCATATGTGGGAACTAAAAAGAAAGATAGCAGAGTCGCACAGCAGAAGTTTGCTGGGCCCATAATAAAGATGATGTCATGGAGGTAGAGAGTAGAATGATAGTTACTGGGAAGGGTGTTGGGGGGTGGGCAATGTACAAGCATACAGTTAGACAGAAGGAATAAGTTCTAGTGCTTAATAGCACAGTAGGGTGACTACAGTTAAAAACAATATATTGTATATTTTCAAATAACTAGAAGAGAAGATTTCAAATGTTTCCAACATTAAGAAATGATAAATGTTCATGGTCATAGATAACCATGATTTGATCATTACATATTATCGCATTTATCAAAGTACCACACATATACCCCCCAAATATGTACAAATATTATGCATCAATAAAAAGGTTAGGCATTTGACTTTGTACATTTTTATACTTTTGTACTTTTAACTTACAAAAAACAGTCTCCTTCTTTCATGTATCTCTTCCTTTTTCTTTTCTAGTTTTTTTCTCGTTTCTATTTCATATAGTGAATTCTGTCGCTTTATTTCCTCAGCATCTTTTTCTTCTTGTTTTCTCCTTCTTTCTTCTTCTTCTTCATGTTCCTTTATTCTAAAACCAAAGCGTAAGTATAATTGAGAGCAAAGCAGAAAATTAGGTTATGTTTTTAAGAAATGAATTAATAAAAGATTCTAACCTGGGATGATCTGAAGCTGCAAAGAACTTGTAAATTTCTTTGAGGAAAAGAACAAACATTAAACAGCAATGACTAATACTAATTCAATGTTGGCTAACCCAGAATTGCCAATACTTTCCTTTCCTCAAAATTTATTTCACTGGGCATGGTGGTGTGTGCCTGTAGTCCCAGCTACTCAGGAGGCTGAGGCAGGAGCATAGCTTGAGCCCAGAAGTTTGAAGTGGCAGTGAGCTATGATAATGTCACTGCACTCTAGATGTCACTGCACTCTGTTAGCCCAGGAAACAGAGTGAGACCCTGTCTCAAAAAAAAAAAAAAAAATAAGGCTGGGGGCAGTGGTTCATGCCTGTAATCCGAGCACTCTGAGAGGCCAAGGCAGGAGGATCCCTTGAAGCCAGGAGTTTGAGACCAGCCTGAGCAATATAGTGAGACCATGTCTCTATGAAAAAATGGAAAAATTACCTAGATGTTGTAGAGTGAGCCTGTTGTTCCAGTTACTTTGGAGGCTAAGGCAGGAGAATCACTTGAGCCCAGGAGTTTGTAGTTGCAATGAGCTATGATGATGTCACTGTGCTTTAGCCCAGGCAATAGAGTGGGACCCCAACTCAAAAATAATAATAACAATGAAGTTTGAAATATCAGTAGAATTACCAAAATGTGACACAGAAACACAAAGTGAGCACATGCTGTTGGAAAAATGGCGCTGACAGACTTGCTTGATGCAGGGTCACCACAAACCTTCAATTTGTTAAAAAAAAAAAAAAAAAAAAAGTATCTGCAAAGTATAATAAAGTGAAGCACAATGTAATTACAAATTGTAGTGTTATAAAGAAAATAAAAGATTAAGCAAGAGAATAATGATTGCATTAGATAACTTTGGACAGAGCTGTACTCTAAGATAGGGAAGCACTCTCTACTGAAGAATGGGATAGTAAAATTCCAGACAAAGAAAAAGCATGTTAAGAAGGCACTGAGACATACGAGGGTTTTGCAGGTGCTTGAGGCCCTGGAAGACCAGTGTGACAGAGGAATCACAACTAAGGGAAAGGAGTGGTAGAGAGGAGGTTGAAAAATAGACAAGGCCAGATCATACAGAGCCCTGATAGAGATGATCAAATTTCCATTTTATTTTAAATGATAGAAAGCCATTGAAATGTTTAAGGTAGGAGAATATGACCAATTGTCATTTTAATACAAAATTTTTCTTGATGATAACTAAAGAAGGGATTGGGAAATAAGACAGTATGTGAGGCCAGTTAAGAAGCTGATGCTACAAACCATGGAATATATGTGTGTGGCCTGTACTAAGAAGACAGCAGTAAATTCAAGATTTGTTTTGGAGAAAAAAAATCAACATGAGCTGCTATTAGATTTGATGTGGAAGATATAGGAAATGAGGAATCAAGGTGAATTCTTAGGTTTCTGGTTTGAACAACTGGGTGGGTAAGGATATCACTGGAAAGTCCACTGTCAGGGTAGGGAATCAATAATTCTGTGTTAGACATTTTAAGTTTGAGATACCTTCGAGACATTGATATGAAGATATCAGGGAGGCAGCTGATATGTGAAGCTGGGGCTCAAGAGAATTGGTTTAGACAGATTTCAATGCCAGATTTAAGATGGCATATAAATCTATAAAATAGATGAGGTCTCTTAGATCCTCTTCTCTTTCTACCCTTTCCCTAGATGATCTTTATCCGGGGAAAAGTGATACAAACTACCCTATGATGATTTTTTCTTCTTTTGGCAAGCTGGTGGGATTAACAGATAGTAGTCTTCTTAAGCAAGATAGATGAGCCCTTTATAAGGAAAGGCTAACCTATCTATATAACAAAGGAGAGCTAGGCAGTATCTATAGATGTTAAGTTTCTTTTCAATAATTATGTATAAAGTTCTTGGTCAAAATCCCTCTATTTGGGGATTTTGGTGTCACTACGGTCCCTTATTTGCCTCATCCCTATCCTTATCATTCTCACTGTGTTATGAGTTATAGGTAGACTCTTATGCCAGTCAAAGTCCCACAGTGGAATAAACAGCCCAGGTCTGGAGCCTAGAGATTGTTTGGAAAGTGTGTGAAAAAAATATTACTTTCAGGCACAGGACCAGCAGCTGTGCTATGTGTTTCAATTATCTATTGTTGAGTAACTAAATACTCTAAAACTTAATGGCTTAAAACAATAAACATTTATTATCTCACACCATTGCTATGAGTCAGGAACCTGGGAGTGAGTTAGTTGAGTAGTTCTCAAGATGATGCAGTTAAGATGTCAGTTGGGGCTGTAGTCATCTGAAGGCTTGAGTGAGGATGGTAGCTTGCTTCCATATATCTGTTGTCAGGAGACTTCAATTCCTTGTCACATGGACTTCTACATTGAGCTACTTAAAAATGTCCTTACACCGTGGCAGTTAGGTTCTCCAATAAGCAACCGAACAGAGATAGCACGGAGGGAAGCCACAATGTCTTTAATATCCTAATCTTAGATGTCATCTACCATCATTTCTGCCACATTCTACTCCTTAGAAATGAATTACTATGTATAGCCCACATTCAAGGGTGTAGGAATTAGCTTCCATCCTCTGAAAGAAAGAATATCAAAGAATGTGTAAAAATATTTAAACCACCACAAGGCAAATTCCTGGGTAGCACTTGGTAATACAATTAATAGGGCAAGCAAAGCTGGGCATAGTGGCTCACATTTGTAATCCCAACACTTTGGGAGGCTGAGGTGGGAAGATCGCTTTGAGGCTAGGAGTTTGAGACTAACCTGGGCAACATAGCAAGACCTGATTTCTAAAAAAAAAATTTTAAATTAGCTGGTGTGGTGGTATAACTCTATAGTCCTAGCTACTCAGGAGGCTGAGGCAGGAGAATTGCCTCAGCAATTCTGAGCCCAGGAGTTTGAGGCTACAGTGAGCTATGATCATGCCACTTCATTGCCGTCCAGCTTGGGCGAGAGAGTGAGACCTTGTCTCAAAAAAAAAACAAAAACAAAAATAAGGCATGCAACAAAAGTCTTGCCTCTTGGTACCTTGCAATTTCTATTTCTTTGTGATTAAAATAATTAAAATATGGTCTTTGCCCAAAGAGGAGAGTCATTCCAAATTCTGGCAGACCTTAAGGCACATGGCCCACAAAGCACATCATGACTAGTCCTAGCCCTTCTCTCTAACTTTATCTTTGACAGTGTCCCCTTAGTCCTCTATAGCAGTGGTCCCCAACATTTTTGGCAACAGGAACTGGTTTCATGGAAGACAATTTTTCCACGGATGGGGGGAGATAGGGGGGTGAAGGGCAGAGGCAGAGCTCAGTTGGTGATGTACAAACTTGTTTTCCTAACAGGCCACAGACCAGTACCTGTCTGTGGCCCAGGAGTTGGGGACCACAGCTCTATTCTACAGCCATCTTGACTACTTGTAGTTCTCCAAATCCACCATAGTCTACCTCACTTCTGGGCCTTTACCTGTGCTATTTTCTCTGCTTAAAATACTTCTACAGCCCATTCTTTACATGGCTTATTCCTACTCATTCTTCAGAATTAAGTGCAGGAGCCAATTTCTTCTGAAAACCCTTCTCTAGACTGGGTCAGATATTCATTTTACATGCTTCCATGTACCTTCCACATATATTTGCTAAAATATTAATATTTATCATTATATTCTAAGTATTTATTTCATTTTTGTATGCTTCTCTCCCAGATTGTGACCTTCTTAAGGAAAAGGACTGTAGTGTATTCATCTTTGTATTCTCAATGATTAGAATAGTGACTAGCAAATGGAGGTTGTTCAATAAGTATTTGTATGAATGAATGAATGAATATACCAATGAATGAATAAATTACCTATTTTGAAATTTTGTCCCTGAATAAACTCTTATAATTCAAGAAAGGGGAACCCTCCTTTGCATGTCTTTTCTACCTCTGTTCTTCCTCTGTTTCCAACTCAGGTTAATACCAGTACTCCTATTCCAGTTCTATGATTTAAAAAGGCTTTTGATGGGCTCATCACTTTTATTCCTAATAGTATTTTAAAGCAACATGCCTTCTGAGGTCTATAAAACTGATACATGAATCAATATTCAACAGGATACAACTTAGTGATAATTTTGTAAACTTACATATTTTTTAAAAATTATAATAATAGATTTATATTTTCCTATGTTGTCTTCAATTACAGAATTGAGTATTTCTTATTAAATTTAAGTTGCAGGCCTTCTGTAAATAAATTGGCAACCCAAGCTTACATGTTGAACATCCTTCCTCTTCTAATTCTCCACAATGCAACCAATATAATGGGGGAAATTTTATACCATTGATAGAAACTAAACCAGGGTCTTACCCACATACCTGAATTTTCAAGACATTTCTGGGGAAAATAAGGCAGCTGAGAGTGCATTGAGCATATGTAATATTTGGCCACCATCCACAAAGACAGAGCCCACCGTGGGCAGTAAGTAAAAGAGTTTACACTGACCAGAAAACCTGATGAATATTTCCTAGACTGAACTGAAGATATACCAAGAAAAGAAATAAAATAAATCTTGAACCTCTAACCTATTGCCAAATACCACACACACACAAAATCCTGTGGACTAACCACAGCCTGCATACAAAGGCTCTCAGTGGGTAGATGGCCTGTGAAGGTGTTGCTGGGTAGCTTGCTGGAGATCAGACTGCTACCTTTGATTATCTCTAAGCTGCAGTATAGAAGAGAGATTTCTCAAACACAAGGGACTCACTGATCAAATATTTGACTTCCTCTGCCAATGGCTTTGTCCCTTACTTATATAAGCCCTTAGACTTTATACTGCCAAAGACAAAATTACAATAAATCCAAAGGTTTCTCTTCTCTTTTTACTACGGATTAAAATAACTGAAAAATATACAATTTGGCAATATATGTATCCTGAGAATTGATGTCTATGTCACTTAGACACATAATTTTGAGAAATAATTTTATATATGACAAAATGAGAAAAGCATTGAATAAAACAATACTGTTGATTCAATTTCATTTTATAAAATATGGGTATATGTGCTCAGGAAAAAAGTTTGTATCAGTAGGTCAATGGTTGCCAGAGGTTGGGGATGGGGGATACAACTTAGTGCAAAGGGGCATGAGGGAACTTTTTGGGGTGATGGACATGTTCTATGTCTTGGTTTGGGTGGTAGTTATGCAGCCATAAGCTTTTTTTTCCCCTTTTTTTTCTTTTTGTGAGACAGAGTCTCACTCTGTTGCCTGGGCTACAGTGCTGTGGCATCAGCCTAGCTCATTGCAACCTCAAACTCCTGGACTCAAGCGATCTTTCTGCTCAGCCTCCCGAATAGCTGCGACTACAGGCATGCGCCACCATGCCTGGCTAATTTTTTCTATCTATATTTTTAGTTGTTCAGCTAATTTCTTTCTATTTTTAGTAGAGACAGGGTCTCGCTCTTGCTCAGGCTGGTCTCGAACTCCTGAGCTCAAACGATCCACCCACCTCAGCCTCCCAGAATGCTAGGATTACAGACGTGAGCCACCACGCCTAGCCTATATGATTTTTAAAAGGCAAATTTTACTGAATGTAAATTATCTCTCAATGAGCCTGAAGCCTCCACCATTAAAAAAAAAAAATTCTAATGGCTATACATCAAAACAATAATAGTAACTTCTCACTTTCATGGACATCTACTCTGTTCCACTGTTATTGAGGTTGGTCATATGACTTCCTTTAGACTCATGGTAGACCAAGTATAGGTAGGTCCTTGTCCTTTGACAGTTTAGCTGTATTCTTGCAATTTTACGCTTACTCTCTTACATCTCTGTCAATAATATATGAAAAGTTTCCCCCAGGTGGCTTTTTCATCCTGGACCTCAGAATGAATATACATAGAGTGAATCGGAACCCTCCCCTACAACAATGAGCTGCCCATCTAAGTCCAGCCTAGATCAGCCAACCCTCGCCAACCCACAGATACATGAGTAATGTTTGGTGTTGTATGCCACTAGATTGCATGACTGTTTTTTATGCTGCAATATTACTAGAGTAGTAACCAATACACATCTCTGAGTAAGGAAGTGATAGTGATTTTTAACCTCTTTCTTTGTACTTTTCCTATTGACTATTTTAGCATGTATAACTTTTAAAATCAGAAAAAAACTATATCCATTTGAGAAAAAGAAAAAGGTACACCTACTGTTTTAGATGATCTTTGGCAAGAGCCATGTTTTCTCTGTGTCGTTTTTCTGCTTTTTCTTGTTCTTCTTTGAAAGCTTTTTCAATATTGAGTTTCAATTGTTCCTCCCATTTTTTATCTGATTTTATCTTACTTTTTTGGAATTCAATCTGAGCATCACGTTCTTTCATAACTCTACTAAGAAGAAGTCCTGACTACAAAAAAAAAAATTACAGTATTTTAAGAAAATGTCAAATTATGTACAGATATGTTAAATATATATAAAAGTACAAGAAAACCCAAGTAGTACATGAAAGTTTTTCACTCTTTCTGTCTGGTAGAATTGATATTGCTTTGCATTTTCAATGGCCTTTTTTCTTTCTCCTTGTTTATATATTGCTTCTTCCACATCAAGAATTTGTCTTTCTGCCTCTAGTTCTTCATCACGCTTCTTTTTGGCTTTAAGTTTCTGTTCTTTCATTCCCTATAAAAAGAAAAAGCAATATTTTGCTTTCATTTTTCAATTTAATTTTATCAAAATTTAATGTTATAAAGCGATAATTTGAGCTTTCATTATGAATCTTTATTGTATTTGCATATTTCATTAATAAAAAATGAGGTTACACTTACAAGCTAATTGTTTAAATTGAGTTTTTTATACGTTAACACATTACATGGTTCAAAATTCCAACATATTGCCAAAATCTATAGTGAACTTCTCTTTACAATCCTAACTTCCATTTGCAATCTCCTTTCACTCTAAGATAAACACTATTATTAGTTTCTTATGTTTACTTCCAAAATTGCTCTCTATAATTACATAATATATATTTTACTACTAATTACATAATAAATATATATATCTTACTACTTTGCTCCTTTAAAAAACCACAGTAGCACATTTTATATGCCCTTTTATACCGCTGAGGAGTCTACTCAATGTTCTGCTTCATATGAGGGCTTTCTTTTCCTCTATTGGCCATACTGTCTAGGTCTTAAGAAAACCTTACTTGCCCTGATATACTGAACATATTCTATAATTTATGTTAAAAGTTGTACTGTTTTGCCTTTTAAATATAGGTCTTTAATCCAGCTGAAATTCATTTTTCTGTATTATTTTCTATATGCTGAATCTTCTGACCCATGAATGTACTATCTCTATTTATTGAGGTCTTAATTTCTGTAGGCAATATTTATAGTTTTCAGTGTATAGGTCTTATACATATTTTGTCAGATTTATCCCTAAGTATTTCATATTTTTGATATCATAGTAAATGGTATTTTTTAAAGTTTCAATTTGCTATTGTTAGCCACAGAAATACAATTTTTTCTTATATTGATCTGTATGTATCCTGCAACATTGTTAACCTCATTAGTTCTAGTACCTTTGCTGTACATTCCAGCAGATTTTCTACATAGACAATCACAGCATCAGAAAATAAAGACAGTTTTACTTCTTTCTTTCCAGTCTGGTTGCCTTGTATTTTTTTTTTCTTGATTTATTGCATTAGGTAAAACCTCCAATACAATGTTGAATAAATGTAGTGAAAGTGTACATTTTTGCCTTTTTCCTGATTTTAGGGGGAAAGTATTCATTCTTTCACCTTCAAGTATATTACTAAGTATCAGGTTTTCGTAGCTGCCCTTGATCAAGTTGAAGTTGTCATCTGTCCATACATTGTTTAGTATTTTGGTTCTTTTAAAATCAGGAATGAATGTTGGATTTTTTAAACACTTTTTTGGGTGTCTATTGAGATAATTATGAGGTTTTTATTTTCTAGTTTGTTAATACTGTGAATTACATTGATTGATTTTCAAATAGTAAACCAAGCTTTCACTCCTCAGATAAACTCCCATTGGTCATGATGTATCATTCTTTTGATGCATTTAATTTGCTAAAATGTTGTTAATATTTTTGTCTGTGTTCATGAGGGATATTGGCTACAGTTTTTTTGAAATGTCTTTGTCTGGTTTTGGTATCAGAGTAATACTGTTTATTGTTGTGATGCAGGATTGCAAAGGAGGACAGAGAGTACTTGAAACTATCAGGAACCAAAGCAGCTTCTCTTTATTTTTGCCCCTGATTTATCTGTCTGTTTCTTTCTCTCTGGAACTATATAATGCTTTTGCTGTGCTCCTCTGTCCTTCTGCTAGCTTCCCTCCACCTGAGAGAGAAAATAGTCCAGTTTAGTCCCATATGCATGAATGAGAAACTACTTTGAAGTGGGGAGGTGTGTTCCCTGACTCCTTTTATTATCTCACTTGGGGGAGAACTGCTGTGAAAAGTAATCCTTCCCTGCCCTTTTCACTTTCCTCCATTGTTTTAGGCACTGAGAGGCAGGGTTATTTTTTATTTTATAATAAAATTATTATAACTACAGATAAGCATAAGTTCTATTTAGAGTCCTTGCTTTTTTTTTAAACATTGCATGTTTCCTTTGTTGTGATATACATTGTTTATCTTTGGGAAGGAATATTAATAGAAAGCTTGTGGTACCTTGCTTTAGGAACGTTTATAATTTATTAATTCTTTTCTAAAAGAGGTAAGAATGATATCATATCTAATATCATATATATACCATATTACATTCTCAAAAAGGCAAAACTATAGGGAAAGAAAACAGATTACTGGTTGTCAGGGACAACAGGTAGAGGAGTAGTTGGCTATAACAGGGTCTGAGGGAGTTTTGGGGGAGCATGGTATTGTTCTATAAATGACTGTAAGTATTTGTAAACTGTACACTAAAAGGACATATGTAAATTATAATCTAAAAAACTTGGTTTTTAAAAAGCCCCTGGTACATAAAGAAATTGAAGGATATAGGATATAGCCTCTATTTTTCTTATACATTAGTAGCATACTACACATAGTGATTTATACCTCCATGGGTATTAAAGAAGAAGGAATAAATGAAGATTCATCTTACCAGCAGCAAGATTTACTATAAACTCCTAATAGTTAAAACTGTGGTATAGGCACAGAGATTTAACAGAATGATAGGCTAGAAACAAACCCATGTTGTGACAACTAGAAATGTCTTCAAAGAGAATTAAAATAAAAAGAAACCCATGTTATTTATAGGAACTTGACATATGACATAAATGTCATTGCAAATCAAAAAAGAAAGGATGGGAATTCAATAACTGCTAGTGGGATAA
>VSMD01082091.1:0-22780 GCA_008750895.1 Mirza zaza
AAAAAAAAAGACACCTGCACTTGAATGTTTATTGCAGCACAATTCACAAATGCAAAGATGTGGAATCAAGCCACATGCCCATCAATTCATGAGTGTATTACTAAATGTATACACAGTATATCATGGAATACTATTCAGGTATAAAAAAGATGAATTAATACCTTTTGCAACAATCTGGATGGAACTAGAGACCATTCTCCTAAGTGAAGTATCTAATGAATGGAAAAATAAACACCACATGTGCTCACTATTAAATTGGAACTAACTGATGAGCACACATGTGTACAGAGGGAAGTAAAACTCAGTAGAAATCAGCCAGGAGGGAGGAGGAAGGGGAAAAATCTACTTAATGGGTACTATGAACACTTGGTGACGGATACACCTATAGCTGGGACTCAAGCATTACAAAAGCAACACATGTAACCTAAAACATTTGTACCCCTTTAATATTTTGAAATTAAAAAAAAAAGCCAAATAGAGCATAGGGAAACAAAACAAAGCAAGAACTTAAATGAAGACATAAAGAAAAGATTATTCAAAAACAAAAAGAATGACAACTAGACTGACAACTAACTTTTGGAAATTTAAAGGTAATGTAATGAAATACTATTTTCAATGAGATAAGAGAATATATAATCAACCTGAAATTCTATACTCAAAAAAGTTAGCTTTCAAAAGTAAGAGCAAAATAAGGGCATTTTTTAAAGAATATAATCTTCCAGGCCTTATAACCAACAGATTCACACTATAGGAACTCCATATGAAAATAAATTTAATGGAGAAGAAATATAACTTTAGATGAAAGGTTTATAATAAAAGAAGAAATAATCAAGAAATAAAATGGTAAATATGAATGTTTAAATTCAGAATGAATGACAGTAAAAAATAATGTCTAATTTAGCAGATGAAGCCAAGTTGAAGCAATAATTCTAAAAACATAATATCATATGAAGAAAGGCAGTTGGTAAAAAAATTATTGATGAGGAAGTAAAAATATTGATTGAATTTATACAGTATTAAGTAAAATACTAGAAACCAAATGTATATTTTCAAAGTAGTAGTAGGAAAAAAATGATATAGAAGAGAAACCCAGTCAACCCAAAAGAAGAGAGAGAAAAGAATGAGAAGGAAAGAAAGGAAAGGAAAGGAAAGGAAAGGAAAGGAAAGGAAAGGAAAGGAAAGGAAAGGTCAAAAGGAAAGTAGCAAATAGATTAACAAAAATAGGTCCAAATGTGTCAGTAATCACAAATAGTATAAGCAGATTCTTCAAGTAAAACACTGAGTAACAAAACACAGTTATATTCTATTTACAAGAGCAACACCTAAAAAATACAAGATAGTTGTAATGATAAAGCAAAAAAAAAATTGGTGATTATATAGTAAATTTGAAGAGCACAAAAATTCAGAAAACAAGATCAAATGTGTTATTCTAATACTTATGATAATATTAACATAAAAATCAAAGGCAAATATATTTAAATTCTGAAAACGGCTACACAGATTAGTGGGCTTGAGGAGCACTTGCTCTATTCCTTCAACTCTGTTTTTGACAATATTTTTTACAGATATATTTATAATTAGAAAACAATGAAATAAAATAAAATTAAGTCATCTTACTTTCAGACTAACTCACAGTAGTTGTTCAGAGAATGTTAATTCCTTTTCCTCTGCCTAAGGGAGTTTAAATTACTGATTAGGATGTAGTATTCTAGGTTTTCCAAATCACTACATATTTTCTAATATTTGAGAAGAACATTATAGGAAAGGAGTAAAGTGGTATTAAAGACTAAACATTCATTGATATTTTAGCAGAAGACTTTGAAATAGTCAAGTGAGCTTTAAACTGTTTGATAAAAGTGAAAAAATTAGGTAAGTGATAAGAATAGAAAAGAAAACAGAAACATAAAAATAGGTATAATTTGTTAATCCATTACTATGTGCCAGCAGTTTTATTATATTATTTCATTACTTTTGACGGTGCTCTGATATGTATACTATTATCATCCCCATATTGCAGTTGAGGAAACTTTTGACACAAAGAAATGTAGTTAGTTCCCTGTAAGCTAGTCAGTGGTTGAGCAAATATGCATAATCTAAGAGAAAAAATCCAGACCTGCCGTGAAGCTCATTGTAACCATAAGATATCATCTTCTTGTAGTGACAAGTACAACATCAAAGGAGGAATCACATATTCATCCACAGCCGAGTATGGTAGTGGCCTACGTAACGTTAAAATATCCCTTACCGTTGGTAAGCTCAAGATTTTTTTTCAAAACATAGAGGTGCATCTCCCCTTCTGATCCCAAGGTTATTATCTTTTAATACTAACCCTGGGTTTGTACGATGTCTTTTATCTCCCTTCTTTCCTTTCTTGTTGATAAACTGACATTAACTAATGGAAGTGTAAGAGGTTTTAGAGATTGATTGGTAGAAACATGAAAAGTAGTATATTGACAAAGATTATTAAAATATCTCTACCACTCGCAAGTCCACAAATCCTAATTAGTGAAGCTCAATCTAACTTACAGGTCACAAATTCTCTAACTCTACAGTTATACTTCTATATTTAGACCTGTGCTTTTTCCTACAGGGAAATCATGGAATTGTTATTTGAATTCTACTTCAATTATTTGTTTGATGAGAGTAATAGCACCTGAATATTATTTCCCAAGCAGTGTGTGACAAACTGATAATTCAAAGCCAAGAAGGGGGGGAGGGAGACTGATTTTTCCATTAATAAGCCTAAGCTATTGAGAGTGATGGAAATATGAATAATTTAATCTACAAAATCTTTCTGTACACCTTTGAGAATTTGGATGCAAAGAGCTTGGGAGTTCCACAATTAGTTTCCTTCCATTTTTAATCCTCTCTTACTAGTAGCTATAGGGAATAGTTGCTATTGATGAAACAAAACACATAAGACATGATTCCCATCAGACTTTCTGGTTAGTATCTACTGGGGAAAATCAAAGACACGGCCAGGAGCAAGATCAGGAGTGTGGTTCCTCATTAACTTTCTATTCTGAAGCGGCATAGGGGAATTTAATAGGGCTTTTCAGACATCAGATTTCTGGAGAGGAACCCTGGCCTTGAACTATGGAGAAGCTTAAGTTTTATGATTGGGGAAACATCAACCTCAATCCTGGTGAGGACATGGGCTGGGATCCAACAGCAGTATGACTTCACAAATCACTGACCTTCCTCCTCGCTCCACTGTATTATCATTTACCTGCTGTGGCAGCACAGGCCCTTCTGCCTTCCAGTAGTCCGTTTGGCTAGAAGCAGAGCCTGAGACAAAGATTCTTGAGCAAATGATTTATAGAGAGACTGCTTTCAGCTGGATACAGTACAGGAGTGGGGGTAACAGGACTTAACTGAGGAAGAAGCTAAGCAAACAATTGGGTTCAAGTGACGCCCACCCTAAGCCTGAGCTGACGGGGCACCCTGGAGTATGACCAGCACTGCAGGGCTGTCACAACTGGAGGCAATGGGGCTGGCACTCTGCAGCCAGTATCTATTAGAAACTGGATTTTAGCTGCCTCTGGGGGAGGCCTTCACCTCCCTGGCATTGCTGGGTGAATCATTTCCTTCAGTCAAGGACAATTCTCAGTAGAAGGACAGAACTGTGAGCTGTTAATAGCCAAAACTCAAGCAGCGGCAAGATGGAGGTGCTGGCCTGGTGAAAGAGATCTGGGTGGAACAACAATAGTGTCTACTGCACACTCCCATTGCCTGATCATGAGGTCCTGAGACAGTTCAGTGGGTCCGGGACAGCCCGTTGTACCAACTGCTTTAACATCCTAACGTGATACATAGAAGACACACTTTTGTCTCTACTTCTCAGCCCCATCCTTCAGATTGTTCATGTCCTCCCTGAATATTCTTCCTACCTTATACACTAAGTGGTCAGTTGATTTAAGTAGGACTGGGAACAATAACCTTTTCATCACCCTTGTTTCCCAAAACAATAATAATAATTCTATATGGCAACCCAAGGTGGTAATTCTGCTGATTAACTCGGTCTTCATTGGATTTACTTCCTTTACTAGGGACTGGGGAGTGAGAGAAGTCATATGGCTAATGGGGTTCAGGGCTCCTTCATCATGGCTCCCATTTAACTGAACTGTGTGGCACCATTGAAACATCAAGCCATCTCAGGCACACCACACCGCCACAGGTAAACTTCCCCACTCCTGAGGTAGGCTGTTTTCCGGTCCCTTGGTTTATTTCTAGCATTCCATGTAGGATTCCAAGACAAATGCTCCAGTCACAGTAACTATTCAGTAACACAAAGAAAATGGCCAGATAAAACACATTTTGTTTGCTGAACAGCATATTGGAGAAAACCAATAGAAACTGGAAAAATAGCAGATGTGTCTGCCCCACTGTCACCCACCTCAATATGGCCCAGGACACTAGCGTTCGGCAGTACTGGATGTAGACTCCAGCAAAAGAAGCTGGCCTTTGAAGAGTGGAGATTTTTGAGTTGCCTGATGTGAGAAGAGCCCATTCCTCCACTAGCTTGAGGCTCCAGAATGACCATCCCCCAGATGGTGCACATCTCACTCATTATGTATGTATATACCCGCCCCCTCCCCCTCCCCCTTGCCCAATACCCTATTACTGTAGTACCTATGTGTCCACTTAGGTGCTGCTCAGTTAATACCAGTTTGCTGGTGAGTATATGTGGTGCTTGTTTTTCCATTCTTGGGATACTTCACTTAGTAGTATACATTCCAGCTCTAAGTAGGAAAATATAAGATGTGCTACATCACCATTGTTTCTTAGAGCTGAATAGTACTCCATGGTATACATATACCACATTTTATTAATCCATTCTTGGATTGATGGGCACTTGGGCTGTTTCCACAGCCTTGCGATTATGAATTGTGCTGCTATAAACATCCGAGTGCAGGTGCCTTTTTTGTAGAGTGTCATTGGATCTTTTGGGTAGATGCCCAGTAATGGGATTGCTGGATCAAATGGTAGATTCACTTGTATCGCTTTAAGGTATCTCCATATTGCTTTCCACAGAGGTTGAACTAGTTTGCAGTCCCACCAGCAGTGTAGGAGTGTTCCCCTCTCTTCACATCCACGCCAGCATCTATTGTTTGGAGACGTTTTGATAAAGGCCATTCTTACTGGAGTTAAGTGATATCGCATTGTAGATTTGATTTGCATTTCCCTGATGATTAGAGATGGTGAGCATTTTTTCATATGTTTGTTGGCCATTTTTCTGTCTTCTTTAGAAAAGTTTCTGTTCGAGTCCTTTGCCCACTTTTTAATAGGGTTACTTGATTTTTTCTTGCAGATTTTCGTGAGTTCTAAGTATATTCTAGTTATCAGTCCCTAATCAGATGGGTAGAATGCAAAAATTTTCTCCCATTCTGTAGGCTGTCTGTTTACTTTCATGACTGTTTCTTTGGCTGTGCAGAAGCTTTTTAGTTTCATCATGTCCCATTTATTGTTGCTGCTGTGATTGCCTTTGGGGACTTCTTCATAAACTCTTTGCCTAGGCCGATGACTAGGAGAGTGTTTCCAACATTTTCCTCTAGAATTCTAATAGTTTCATACCATAGGTTTAAGTCTGTTATCTAGCATGAGTTGATTTTTGTGAGAGGTGAAAGGTGTGGATCCTGCTTTAGCCTTCTACAAGTGGCTATCCAGTTTTCCCAGCACCATTTATTGAAAAGGGATTCTTTTCCCCAGCATATGTTTTTGTCTGGTTTGTCAAAGATTAGGTGGCTATATGAGGATGGTTTTATATCAGGAATCTCAGATCTGTTGCACTGGTCAATATTGCTATTTTTGTGCCAATACCAGATTGATTTAATTACTACAGCTTTGTAGTATAGTTTGATATCTGGCATATTAATACCTCCCATTTTGCTTCTGTTGCCTAGAATTGCTTTTGATATTCGGGGTTTTCTTTGGTTCCATATGAAGCGAAAAATTATTTTTTCTATATCTGTGAAGAATGCTGATGGCATTTTAATAGGCATTGAATCTGTAGATCAGTTTGGGTAGTATAGACATTTTAATGATGTTGAGTCTGCTGATCCATGAGCATGGTATGGATTTCCATCTGTTTTCATCCTCTGCTATTTCCTTTTTCAGTGTTTCATAGTTCTCCCTGTAGAGGTCTTTTACCTCCTTGGTTAAGTATATTCCTAGGTACTTTAATTTCTTTGTTGCTATTGTGAAGGGAATTGAGTCTTTGATTTGGTTCTCAATTTGATTGTTGTTGGCATATATGAATGCCTCTGATTTCTGTGTATTGATTTTGTATCCTGAGATTTTACTAAATTCATTTATCAGTTCCAGGAGTTTCTGGGTTGCATCTTTGGGGTTTTCTAAGTATAATATCATATCATCAGCAAACAGTGAAAGTTTGATCTGTTCTGCCCCTATTTGGATACCTTTAATTCCACTTTCCTGTCTGATTGCAGTAGCCAGGACTTCTGATACTATGTTGAAGAGAAGTGGAGATAGTGGGCAGCTTTGTCTGGTTCCAGTACTAAGTGAGAATGCTTTCAATTTTTCCCCATTCAGTATGATGTTGGCTATGGCTCTGTCATATATGGCTTGTATCATTTTTAGGTGTGTTCCTTCTATGCCTATTTTATTAAGTGTTTGTATCATGAAAAGGTGTTGAATTTTGTCAAATGCTTTTTGTGCATCTATTGAAAGAATCATGTGGTCTTTGTTTTTGCTTCTGTTTATGTGGTGAATTGCATTTATAGATTTACGTATGTTGAATCATCCCTGCATCCCTGGGATGAAGCCCACTTGGTCGTGATGGATTATTTTTTTGATAAGCGTCTGGATTCGGTTAGCTAAGATTTTGTCGAAAATTTTTGCATCTATATTCATTAGGGATATTGGTCTGTAGTTTTCTTTTTGTTGCATCTTTTCCTGGTTTGGGTATCAGGGTAATATTCGCTTCATAAAAGGTGTCAAGGAGGTTTCTGTTCGTCTCGATGTTGTGGAATAGTTTCTGCAAGATAGGTACTAGTTCTTCTTTGTAAGTGTGGTAAAATTCGGGTGTGAAACCATGTGGACCGGGACTTTTCTTTTTAGGGAGACTTTTAATTGCTGTTTCTATTTCAGCTCTTGGGATGAGTCTGTTCAGGAAATCTATTTCTTCCTGGTTGAGCCTAGGGAGGCTGTGTGTTTCTAGAAATTTGTCCATTTCCTCCACATTTTCCAGTTTGTGTGCATAAAGATTTTTGTAGTATTCATAAATTATATCTTGTATCTCTTTGGGATCAGTTGTGATGTCTCCTTTTTTGTTCATGATGGAGCTTATTAGAGATTTCTCTTTTCTGCTTTTCATTAGCTTAGCCAATGGCGTGTCAATTTTGTTTATTTTTTCAAAGAACCAAGTTTTTGTTGTATTAATCTCCTGAATAGCTTCCCTGTTTTCAATTTCATTTAGTTCTGATTTGATCTTGTTGATTTCACTTTTTCTGCTGGGTTTGGGGTTGGTCTGTTCTTCTTTTTCCAGCTCTTTGAGTCGTTTCATTAGATTGTCTATTTGTGCTCTTTTTGACTTTTGGTTATAGGCATTTATGGAGATAAACTTTCCTCTCAGAACTGCTTTAGCTCTGTCCCAGAGGATTTGATAACTTGTCTCTCCATTGTAATTTTCTTCATAGAACTTTTTTATTTCCATCTTGATTTCTTCATTTATGAAGTAATCATTTAGTAGGAGGTTGTTTAATTTTCACGTTTTTGTGTAGAAATGTGAGTTTCTGTTAGGGTTGATTTCTACTTTTATTCCACTGTGATCTGAGAAGATACGTGGTATGATTTCTATTTTTTTTAAATTTCTTGGGGTTTACTTAGTGTCCTAGGATATGGTCAATCGTAGAGAATGTTCCGTGAGCTGATGAGAAGAATGTATATTCAGTGGATTTTGGGTAGAATATCCTGTAAATGTCAGTCAGACCCAATTGTTCTAGGGTTGTGTTTAAGTCCATTATTTCTTTATTAATTTTCTGTTTGGAGGATCTGTCTTTTGCCGTCAGTGGGGTGTTGACATCTCCAGTGATTATGGAGTTGCTATTAATCAATTTGCTTAGATCCAGTAAGGTTTGCTTTATGAATCTGGGTGTACCTAAGTTGGGTGCATATATATTTAAAATTGTTATCTCTTCTTGTTGAACTGTGCCCTTCACCATTATATAATGACCCTCTTTGTCTTTTACTACTTTTGTTGGTTTAAAAACTAGATCATCTGAAATTAGAACTGCCACGCCAGCCTTCTTTTGGCTTCCACTTGCTTGGAATACTGATCTCCACCCTTTTACTTTTAGTCTATACACAACCTTGCAGGTTAGATGTGTTTCCTGAAGACAGCATATACTTGGCCTGTATTTTCTTATCCATTCAGCCAGCCTATGTCTCTTGAGTGGAGAGTTTAAGCCATTCACATTTATTGAGAGAACTGATAGGTGAGGTAGATTGCTGTTCATTCTGTTGGGTTGGATGTTGTTGCTTTGATTTCTCTCTTGAGCCATTGTAATATCTGGCCTTTAATCTTTGTGTTTTGGTTGTTTTTATATCCGTGAGTTTTTATTATGGTGTTCCATGCGTAACACTGTTTTGAGTACTTCTTGTAGGGCTGGTCTTGTCTTGGTGAATTCTCTGAGACTTTGCTTATCTGAGAAAGACAGAAAATTCTTAAGGGTTGAAGGGAATAGCTCAGAATTGCCACATCTGCCCTTTCTAATGTTCAAAGCCAGCAGTGTGGCCAAGCCCAAAGCCATGGGGAGGAAGTGCCTATTTGGAGGCACCAGGAAGTCATATGGCAAAAGTCACAGATAAATAATCCTGCTCCAAGGAAGAGATACATATTTTGGAATTGTTATAGGTTGAATTGTGTCCCTCATCTCCTAAAAGATGCTGTGTTAGAGTCCTGACCCCTAGTACCTTAGAATATGATCTTATTTGGAAATAGGGTCTTTATAGACATAATCCAATTAAAATGGGGTCCTTAGTGAGTGCTCTAAGCGAATATGACTATTATCCTTGCAAAAAAAGGAAATTTATACACCGAGACTCGTACATGAGAATGCTGGGTGAAGATGCAGATCTTCACAGGAAGAGATCAGGATAATGTATCTACAATCCAGGGAATGCCAGTGACTGGCAGAAAACCACTAGAAGCCTACAGCAGATTCTCTCTCAGTGGCTAAATAAGAAACAATCCGTCAACACCTTGATCTCAGACTTCTAGCTTCTGGAACTATGAGAGAATAAATTTCAGTTTGTGACATTTTGTTACAGCAGCCCTAACAAACCAGGACAGGAATAGTAATCCAATTTATCACAAGTGACCAGGAGAAAATGTTACCTTTAAACATCTGCCAGTCCAGAGTCCCTCGGGCAGATCATGGCTACCATCCAGGGCCAGGACACCCTTCGTCCTCCAGCTCGCCAGCTCCTCGGGCTCAGTGACGAGTCACCGCCGGTTCTGCGGGCTCCACGACGTGCCACTGCTGGTTTGAGCCGGAGCTGGAGGAAGCCCCTACTTGACATCAGATTTGGAGTGTTGTTTACATATAAAAATGGACACTTTGTCACCGAATTAAGAGGCTGTGTTTGTGACTTAAAGTGCCCAGAAGTCTGCGTAACACCTGTTGCAGTCAGCGGCGCGGTGGGCTCCCCGGCTCTCTATTCAGGGTTCGGGAAAAGGAGGGCTCAGAGCAGTTTTAAAGAGACAATGGGAAACCAAAGTAAAGTAGCTATAATTATATTCAAGAGTTGTGCTTGTTTGAAGAAACACACATTCATTTTACAAATGAAGAAGCTTGGACTTGGGGAATGTAAATGAGTTGCTTAAGGTCAAACAACCAATTAGTGGCAAAGCTGGGACTGGATCCAGATTCTTCCCAGTCCCCGTTTAATTTCCACTAAACTCTGCTGACTTATCTCGTAGAGTGAAGAATTATTTTTAGACTTTCAGAAGTGCTGTTTTCTTCATGCAGCCACATTGGAAAACAGTTGGACAGTTCCTCAAAATGTTAAATAGAGTAACCACATGACCCAGCAATTCTACTCTTTGTTATATGTTCAAGAGAAAAGAAAACATATGTTCACAAAAACTTGTATACGACTATTCATAGCAGCATTATTCATACTAGCCAAAAGAGTGGAACCAATCCAAATGTCCATGAAATTATGAACAGATAAACAAAATGTGGTATACCTCACAATGGAGTATTATCCAGCATTAAGAAGTAATAAAATACTGATACATGCTATATGGATGATCCTTGAAAACATTACACTAAGTGCAAAGACAGGTCACCGACAGCCACACATTACATGCTTCTATTTATCTGAAATGTCCAGAATAAGCAAATATATAGATACAGAAAGTAGACTAGAGACTGCCTATCATGGCAAGAAATGTGGATAACAATGAATGCTTTCTATTAGGCATAGGGCTTCTTTCTAGGGTGGGTAAAACATTCTGAAATTACTCATGGTGGTTATACAACTCTATGGATATACTCAAAACCATCGAATTGTATAGTTTAAATCAATGAATTTTACAGTGATGAAATATATCTCGATAAAGATATACAAATACATTTTTACCTAAAGCCAAATTATTCTATATTTTAACATATTCTTTTTATCAAGCAAAAAAAACCACATTGGAATATTTTTACTAATTTAAATATAGTCACAATTTGCTCCCTTTTGGTCTGAACTTTGGGCAAAACCTTAGAACATACTCAGCAGAAAGTGTGCCATCTGGTTCAAAGATTTTGAAATTACAAACACCAAAAATGAACCTTATCAGGAAGAAATTGCAATGAGCTTTTCACACTAAGGCCAGTATTTTCACTAGTCTAACAAATTGTAGTGAACCTGAATTTATATCTTGTCCTCTTTACTAAATCAGAAGCTCGTATATTCATGTCTCATAACTTAGTCCTGAACAACCTTACTCTCAGCAGATATAATTCATGCACTAAGACTTTAAATGTGGTACTTTAACATTGGATGAAATAATGACGTTTAGATACCCAAAAGAATGTGGAACGGTAATTCTGTCTCCATTCTTTTTCCAAACACTGTTATAACCACACAAGGATATTATATAATCTTAAGTGTAATTTTCAAAATATCATATCCATTTCTTAATCAAGTTATGAAGATTAACTCTTCGTAATTTGGTGTATCTGTAGATAGCAAAATATGATGAACATAAATCATATTTCATGTTTTACAAAATGTAACTACAAAATGTAATCATTGGTGATAATTTAACCTTGTAATGAGACTTTAATCGTTTTTATTTATTTTTTTAGTGTCTCAGTTACAAATACAATTAAGGATAAGGTCACCCATGAAAAGCCTTTAAATGCATTTGCAGGAAATGTTAGTGACAAAAGTACATAAAATATACAGAAGGTAATTGACAAAGTAGACTTGGAAATTATTCTAAAATCAATAGAGATAATGTAAATAACATTACTGATCCAAAATACTTCACATTGTTATTGCAAAGATAGTTTTGCCTTCAATCTGTTTGACCCTAATGCACCATTAGGCATCATTGATTGCTTTTACCTTGTTGAAAGTTTTGTTTCTCTTGGTTCTGTAATCTTATACTACCTTTTTTATGAGAATGCACTTTTCTTGCTTTTCCTTTCGTATTTTTTCCTTACATTTTTCTCTCCCCAAACCATGAAAATTAGAGCTTCCTAATACTAGAATCTGTTTTTTCTTATTTCAAAGTATTATTGAGGTACACATATTTTGGGTTACATGGATCACTTTTATAAGCCATGGTTACAAGAGGGCCTGTCACCCAGATAGTGTTCATTGTACCCGTTAAGTAGCTTATTGCCCACACCCTCCTCCCACTTCCTGCCTGTTTGATTTCCACTGAGTTTTACTTCCCTCTATGCACATGAGTGCTCATCAGTGAGTTCCAATTTAATAGTGAGTACATGTGGTGGTTCTTTTTCTATTCTTTAGTCAGAAGTCCTCAAACTTTTTAAACAGGGGGTCAGTTCACTGTCCCTCAGACCATTGGAGGGCCGGACTATAGTTAAAAAAAAACTATGAACAAATTCCTATGCATACTGCACATATCTTATTTTGAAGTAAAAAAACAAATGTGCAAAAATACCCGCATGTGGCCCGCGGGCCGTAGTTTGAGGACGCCTGCTTTAGATACATCACTTAGGATAATGGTCTCAAGTTCCATCAGAATTGTTGCAAAAGGCAGTAAATTACCCTTTTTTCATGGCTGGGTAGTACTCCATAGTGTACATATAGCACATTTTGTTAATCTACTCATGAATTTATGAGCACTTGGGTTGATCCAGGTCTTTGCAATTGTGAATTTTGCTGCCGTGATCATTTGAGTACAGGTTATCTTTTTAATAGAGTGACTTCTTTTCCCTTGGGTAATACACAGTACTGGGATTCCTAGATCATATTGTAGGTCTCTTTTTAGTTCTTTAAAATGTCTCCATACTGTTTTCCATAGAGGTTATAGTAATTTGCAGTCCCACCAACAGTGCAGAAGTGTTCCTTTCTCTCTACATCCATACCAGCATCTATCATTTCTGGACTTTGTAATAAAAGCCATTCTAACAGGAGTAAGGTGATATCTCATTGTGGTTTTATTTTGCATTTCCCTGATGATTAGTGACACTGAGCAGCTCTTCATATGTTTATTGGCCATTTGTCTATCTTCTTTTGAAAAGCTTCTGTTCATGACTTTTGCCCACTTTTTGATAAGGTTGTTTAATTTTTGTCTTGCTAATTTCCTTGAGTTCTTTGTAGATTCTGATTATTAGCCTTATATCAGATATATAGCTTGTGAATAATTTCTCCCATTCTATAGGTTATCTACTTGCTCTATTGATTATTTCCTTGGCTGTGCAGAAGCTTTTTAAAGTGCCATTTATTTAATTTTGCTATTGCTATGATTGCCATTGGGGTATTCTTTATAAATTCTTTGCCTAGGTTGATATCTAGAAGAGTTTTATTTCCAATATTTTCTTTTACTATTATTATGGTTTCATACCTTAAATTTAAGTTTTTATCCATCTTTAATTTTTGTGAATGGTAAGAGATATGGATCCTGTTTCATTCTTCTGCATTTGACTATCCAATTTTCCCAGCACCATTTATTGATCAGGGCTTCTTTTGTTGTCTGCTTTGTCAAAGATCAGATGGCTATATGAGGATGGTTTTATGTCTGGGTTCTCCATTCTATTCCATTGGTCTATGTCTCTATTTTTGTGCCAACCCCATGCAGTTTTGGTTACTAGTATAGTTTGAAGTCTGGTAATCTGATGCCTCTAGATTTGTTCCTTTTGTTTGGATTGCTTTGGCTACTTAGGCTCTTTTCTGTTCAAAATGGGGCATAGAATTATTTTTTCTAGATCTATGAAATATTATTTTGGTATTTTGATGGGGATGGCATTGAATTGGTAAATCACTTTAGGTAGTATGGACATTTTAACAATGTTGACTCTACTGATTCATGAGCAAGATATGTTTTTCCATTTGTTTGTAACATCTATGATTTCTATCCTCAGTGCTTTGTAGCTCTCTCTGTAGAGATTTTTCACCTCCGTAGTTAAGTATATTCCTAGGTATTTTATTAATATTTTCTTTGTTGCCATTTTAAATGGTACTGATTCTTCTATTTGCCTCTCAGTTTGATGATTATTGGTGTATAGGAATGCTACTGATTTGTGTACATTAATTTTGAACCCAGAAACTTTGTTGAATTTATTTATCAATTCTGGGAGTCTCTTGGTGGAATTTTTGGTGTGTTCTAGGTATGAGATCATATCATCAGCAAAAAGTGATAGTTTAGCCTCCTCTTTCCAATTTGGACCCTTAATAGTCTTCTCTTGCCTGATTGCTTTGGCCAGAACTTCCAGCACTATGTTGAATAGAAGTGTTTACAATGGGCACCATTGCCTTGTTCATAATTTAGTTCACAAATTATGACTCAACAAATCCAAAAACCTAGAAATTATATGAAGTATCTTCTAATATCATGTGGAATAAAATGAGAAATCAACACTAAGAGAAACAACCAATTTTACACAAAGTCATGGAAATTAAACAACCTCCTGCTATATGATTATAGAATCAATGATGAAATTAAGATGGAAATCAAAGATTCCTTGAACTGAATGACAAAGGAGATACAAGCTATCAAAATCTGTGGTGATTCAGCAAAAGCAGTCCTGAGGGAAAATTTAGAACCTTAAATGCCTATAATAAAAAGACAGAAAGATTACAAGTTAACAATCTAATGACAAATCTCAAGGAACTAAAAAGGAAGAGCAAATCAAACCCAAATCCAGCAGAAGAAAAGAAATAACTAAGGTCATAGCAGAACTAAATAAAATCAAAACAAGAAAATAATACAAAAGATCAATGAAAGAAGAAGTTGGTACTTTGAAAAAATAAACAAAATTGATAGATCTCTTGCTATCATAACCAGGAATATAAGAGAAAGGACCCTAATAAGCTTAATCAGAAATGAAAAAGGAGGTATTACAACTGATACCACAAAAATACAAAATATTATCGGTGAATACTATGAAAATGTCTATGCACATAAACTCAAAAATTAAAGGAAATAAACAAATTCCTGGAATCGTACAACCTCCCAAGACTCAATCAGGAAGAAATAGGATACCTGGACAGACCAGTAATGAGCAATGAGATTGAAGCATCAATAAAAATTTCCTAACCAAAAAAAGCCCCAGACCAGATGGATTCACAGCTGAATTTTATCAGACCTACAAAGAAGAGTTGGTACTCACACTGCAGAAATTATTCCATAACATCAATACGTAGGGAATACTCCACAACTCATCCTGCAAAGCCAGTATCACCTCAATACAAAAACCAGGAAAGGGCATTACAAAAAAGAGAAAACTGCAGACCAATATCCTTTATAAATATAGATGCAAAAATCCTCAATAAAATACTAGCAAATCAAATTCAATAGCACACCAAAAAAGTAATCCACCTTGACCAAATGGGCTTTATCCCAGGGATGCAAGGATGGCTCAACATATGTACATCAATAAATGTGATTCACCACATAAACAGAAGCAAAAACAAAGATCATATGATCATTTCAGTAGATTCAAAAAAGGCTTTTGACAAAATTCAGCACCCTTTCATGATAAAAAATGTTCAGAAAACTAGGCATAGAAAGAACACATCAACATTTTAAAAACTATATATGACAAACCCACAGCCAATGTCTTACTGAATGGGGAAAAGCTGAAAGCATTCCCACTACGAACTAGTACTGAAATCTTTAAGAGAGCTCTCTCTCTCTCTCTGTCTCTCATGCTATCTTGAGCTCTCTCTTTAAGCAAGAAGTCCTCATAGTATAAGAAAAGGAAAACAATAGATGAAAAAAGAACAAAACCACAAGGGTAGTAAGAGAAATATGAATTTGTGACACTTTATAATATGGTAAAAAATAAAATACTAAAATATTAAAAATAGTATTTTATACTGATATTATTTAAGAAGGTCATAATAAATGGAAGTATGGTTTGAGGGTCACAACATGAGCTTTGCCTCTGGTAGCCCTGGATTTAAATTCTAATCCTGTCACTCATGTAAAATTCAGATAAATGCTTATTAGGATTCTGTGGGTATGTGTGTGTATATGGTGTTGGTTTAAAGCAATAGTGATATCATATCTATTCCCAGAACTCATAGCTAAAATTTACAGCTAAGTAATGCATTCTATGCCTAGTGAATTATTATTTGGGCACAGCCCTTATAGCACTTGTAGAGATGTATCATTTGAGCAGAACTAACACATTAACACTCACCCCTGTCACACACACACACACACACTCCTCCCCACTCACTCCAAATCATGGTCCTGTGACAGTTTCCAATAGGGGTCAGTGGATGTGGTTGTTCAGGTGCCTGGAACTTGTAAAAAATGGTGAATGTGCCAGAAAGATAGGGTAGAGCAGAAAGAGAGAGAGCGCCCAGTGGAAATCATGTGTTACCTCAATAGATATGGCAAAAATACATGAGTTTCCATATGAGTCAAGTGCACACTGCAGAAGTGCCTGAGACTTAATAAGATCACCAAAGCGTTCTCTTAAGAAACAGCACATGTACCACTGCCCCCTAAAGGAATGCCTGGCCCAAGCCCATTTGTTTGGAACTCTCAAGAAATGTTTTAAAAATTTCCTCATAGAGCTTTTGCACAGTTCTTGTAGTTTATATTCCTATGTATTTCTCTTTTGTGTTGTTATAGAAAATGGTGTTTTCACTCATCATGCTTCTACCTGAATATAGTTTGCATGTATTAAAACTACCTACTTCTGAAATTAATTTTGTATCTTCTTGCTTAAAAAATTTGGTATATTGTTGTAGTAAGTGCTTGGTAGATTCTCTCTGTATTAGTTTCCTATCAATGCTGTAACAAATTACCCTAAAATTAATGGTTTAAAATAACAAAAAATATATTCTGGCAGCCAAAAGTCTGAAATCAGTTCTACTGGACTAAAGTCAAGATATTGACAGGACTGGCTCCTCTGGAGGTTCTGGGGAAGAATCTGTTTCCTTACCTAGTTTAGCTTCCAGAGGCCACCCACATCCTTTGGCTCACAGCTACCTTCTTCTATCTTCAAGCCTACAGTGTAGCATCTTCAAATTTCTTTCTTTCTGACCTTCTGCTTCCTTATAATATCACCTTCTATCTGACTCTGGCTCTGCTTGTGTCCCTCAAATAAGGGCGCTCATGATTATATTAAACTCACTCAGAATAATCTTCCCATCTCAAGAGCCTTAATTTAATCACACCTGCAAAGTCTTTTTGCCCTAACATCCCATATTCAGACATTCCACTGATTGGGCTGTGGACATAAATGGGGGTCATTATTCAGCCACCACATTCTGATTTCCTAGGTATCCTATGTTCTAATTTGCAAACAGAAATACTTTGATCTCTTCCTTTAAACTATATTTATGCATCTACTTCCTAGTCTTTTCCAAATGCACTGGCTGAATCTGACAGTAAAATATTAAATAATTATAGTGGTATTGGGCATCCTATGATCCTGCTTTTTTTTTGTTTGACTTTTTTTTTTTTTGCATTTTCTATTCTAAGTGGTAATATTTTAGAATTTCTACACAATACACATTGAGACTGGTCACCAGTTGCGTGTATACGGTGTGTGTGCATGTGCGTGTGTATAAATGAAAAAACTTTAGAGGATTTTCTTTCTTTTATATATTACAGAACAATAAAAATGTATTATCTTTTATTACTTCTGTGGCTTTAAAATTTTCCAAATAAAAAGTTGGGAAAAAAGATTTTCCTCATGATAAGATTCAAAAGAAATCCTCTTTTGATGATTATTTGGCCTTTGCTATTTCTTATTTTGCATAACTTTGTAGTGGTTTACCTCTTCTCTTTCTTCTTTTGAAGAAGCAGCTTTTATTTATATATTTTTGAGGGGGACTGTAGCTTCTCTGTTTCATTAATTATTTTATTGCTATTAATTTCTTCCTTTTTATTTACTTTGGCTGGCATTGTCTTTTGCTTAATTTTTGAATCCTAAACTACATTTTTTTAAAAAAAATTATGGACATAAGTTTTTATGGCTATATAATTTTCTTTAATCACTGCTTTGTCATAAATTTTTATATTTTAATTAATTTCTAAATATTCTCCAGTGCCCGTTTATATTTGCCCTTTGATCCATGATGTGGAATCACCACTCTGGCTGGATTTGGACTCAGGCACATGATTTGGCTAGACTGGGTATTTGTGCAAAGAGGAAGTGCCTCCTTCTTTCGGACACATGCTGCCCTGTAGCAAGGTTCGGTGTTCAGCGCTTGGGCTGAATTTCACCCCATTTATCATGATGGCTCATGCACTTTGTGCAGGATACAAACGACAAAATCATCTATGGTGTTTTTGATTTAACCTCATGTTATATTCCAAGTAATCTCTGTAGGTAATTTTGTCACCTGAAAACAAGGTAGACTTTCAGTGAATGCGTAGAAATGCCCAGGAAGGGTACAAAGGACAGAAATGAGGAAGATAGAATGTGAATCCCTGGGGCCAAGAATCTCGAGGTGTGGTGTCGAGGCAATCACACCACAGAGAAAAACACACACCTAAGGGCAACCAGACTGGATTCAAGCAGCAATGATGGTAAATGATAAAAATTACCTAGAACATTGAATAGTCTAATAATAAAAGTGAAGATGTGCTTCCTGCTCTGAATGTCTGTGTTCGCCCAAAATTCATATGTTAAAATTCTAACCTTAATAGTGCTTAGGAAGTGGAGCCTTTGGGAAGTGATTAGGTCATGAAGGTAGAACCCTCATGAATGGGACTAGTACCCTTATAAAGCAGGCCCCAGAGAGACTCTTACCCATTCTGCTATGCAAAGGCCCAGAGAGAAGTTGTCAGTCTGCAACCCAGAAGAAAGCACTCACCAGAACCTGATCATACTTGCGCCCTGATCTCAAACTTCCAGGCTTCAGAACTGTGAGAAATAAATTTCTGTTGTTCATAAGCAAACTCAATTTCTGCGGCAATTTCTTACAGTACTCCTAATGAACTAAGACACTGAAGTGGAGCATTTAATTAATAGGTCACACATCTATCCATTCATGGGGGTAAAGCAATAGAATATAGAAATTATGTTAAGAAATAGTATATTTATGACTTATTTTTTGAATAATACTTGATTAAACAAAATTTGAAAAAACGAAAAAGGGGAGAAACTGTAGGCTACACACGTCAAAATTTCCTAAGTCAAGGTTTACTTTTCTCATTATGAATATGCTCAGGTATTTTGAACCCTTTACTAAATCTGCAAGGAAGCTTATAGTATATTCTCCCAGAACATTCAAATATACATGTACTGTATGTTGTAGTTGTTGCTCAACACTATTCCATATAGATTATTAGCCCATCTTCAGTTTCAACAATATATTGCTCGATTAGTTTTCATAAAAGACATCTTATTTTTTACCTGAAAGACCTTAGAGATAATGAAATTTTATCTCCTTTCTTCTTTATAAATTCCCTTCAAAAAGAAACCTTGGAGAACTCCATAACATATTATTTTGTGAGTAATAGGGCTATTTTTGTTTGATAAAAGATAAGAAGTATTCTAACACAATTGCTCATATTGCTTAAATGCATTTTAACCAATTTTTTTCTATTTTGTCTTTTTCTTCAAGTAACCTGACAATCCAGTGTCAGAATTTGTACCTCGATTTTAAAACAAAGACAATTCATGTCAAGGATTTTTAAATAGGATTTCCATGCATTTACCACTTATGTCTTTGTCCCTCCAAAACTAGTATTGTGCCTTTTCCATGTTAGAGCATCACAAAATATTTGTTGATATTTTTATTGAACTCTCTGCTCATAGCCATTAACACCTGATTATAGTCAGTTTATTAGGATCAGTTTTCTATATGTTTGTGTTATTTGTTTGTTTGCTTGCTTGCTTTTGAATTGACTTATTGTTCTTTTGAATTCAGGAAAGAAAAATGAGCAATGGTAGGAAAACTGGGGTTTTATTATCAGTGGTTGTAGGACGATCCATTATTCAAATCATCTTCCACCACTGATTAACTGGAATTATGTCACTGTTATTTATGTCATGGTTTAATAACTGACATGCTGATAGTAATATCCACTATGAGTCATCCATGTTAGGTATTTTCCTAAAAGCTTTTTTTGTTTTGGTGGGGAAGGTAAAGAGAATGTGAATGGTCTGGATATTAAAAAATGGAACTAAGGAAAAAAATACTACACAAGACTAGAAAAATGTGTTTTAAAATCATTTTTATATTTCACCCAAGGTACCTACAGGAAGAAATGGCACCCTGAAAAGGATAATTAAAGAAAGTACAAAGAAGAGAATATTTACAAATCTGAATGAAGGATTGAGAAAACCAATGGCAAGAAGCAATTACTATCCCTAGGTCGGAAGAAACTAGGAGAAGGGGAATCCATATTGATCTGCCAATAAAAAGTGCCCCGGACTGCATTGCTTAAATCACATAAATTTATTTTCTCAGAGTTCTGAAGGCTAGAAGTCTGAGATCAAAGTGTTGGCATGGTTGGTTCCTTCTAGGGGTCATGAGGGAAGGATCTGTTCTAACCTCTCTCCTTGGCTTGCAGGTGGCCGTCTTCTCCCTGTCTCTTCACACAGTCTCCTCTTTGCACTTATACTGAGCCCAAAGAGAGTGATAGCTATAGGACAGTGGCCACTCGAGATGATCCTCCATAAGGAATTAATGCCTGGCACTAGTAGACTCCAGCTCACTAAGAAAGGAACTAGGCAAATAGATATTCTACGTCTGGTCAAATTCCATCCTCTGATCTCCTGTGAATGTCTACAAAGCCAAAGCAGAAACACAGAGTAAACAGATTGTTTGACTATTTCCTTAGAGGCCAGCCTTTTAGGGAACAGACAAGTAGGAGAACTGTGGATTTGGGGTGGCCAAAGAATACCTAGCACATCCTACCTCGGGAGAGTAACTCTCAGGTCAGAGTGAGGAGAAGAAGGAAGAACAGTTTTATAAGTGAGCCTTGTGGGATGCCTTTTCAACTTATAAATGTCCTCCCCAAACCAGATTCTGAAATGCCATTTTAAAGATTAGACAAGTGTAGTGAGAATCTATTCCTGTACATATATATGTATATATATATGTGTGTATGTGTGTGTATATATACTCTTCTCCACATTAGAAATAGGGAATTAAAAGAAAAACTTTAGACAAATTAAATTTAACAAAGTTTATTTGGGCAAAGAATGATTCAATCCCCCCAGCAGCATGTGTAGCAAGGTTTCATAGGCTGAACCTAGAAACACAGTAGAGATATCACCTGACTGACCAGAGCTGGGCTTTTGCATTATTTGGACTCAATGTGATGAGACAGTTTTCTTATTTGGGCATACTCTGAGCAGTTGGCTGCTTGTGATTGGCTGAAGCTCAGCTGCTTAAGAATTTATTTCAAAAAAAATAAATCTAAGTTAGGTTGTGGTTTGTCATGTAGGAAATCAAAGTACAAAGACAGTCACACATTAATGGCCTCATCCTTATTTACTTTAATAAAAGCAATTGAAGTTTATAAATATTATATGTAATATCTCAATAATACAAATATTAATTATTAAGTAGGATGAGAATTCAAGACTTATTATTCCTTGTCTAATGGTTTGTGATTTTTTTTCAAAAAGTTATTTATTTTTTTAACCACTGATAATTTTCCTACCCAAAAATCCATGCCAGCAAAAAATTATGTTGATTACGTCAGTCCTCGTGATATGGCCTCACGGAGCTTTCTATAAATTTCAGCTACACCACAGAATTTCCATTATCTTCAGAGTTAAATACTGGGCTCCCTGAGACGAGGACCATGCCTGCCTTATTCATTACTACATCCCTGTGCACAGTGCCCACACATCTTGTGAATGAATAGATAATTCTTGAGAATTAGAATTACTTAAAACCTGAGTTACCTCCAATATTGGAATTTTGGATAAGTAATAAGACCAATGGCAATGAAAAGAAAAAAACAAGATCTTTTAAATATTTCTTGTAACTAAATCCAGAATAAAAAATCACATAACTACATATATATTATACAGTAATTCTCACAGTCCCAAGTTCCTCTGAATTACAATACTTACATATATGTGTAAACATAGCCCTGTCCCCAATTATAGGTATTAAATTGTGATAGTAGGGTCTTCCCCTTATAAGTATATTTGGAAATGTGGCTACAAGGTAATGAATTATATAGTCTATTCAAAAGCTTATACTTTACACAATGCTTTTCAATAAAGCTTTTTGCAACTTCTTAAGTGAATCAATTTAAATAAAGGAAGAATTTTAAATAGGTTTATTTACTTGGATATGTTAAATCTTGAAGACAGGTCTAGGCTGGGACCCCACTTTTGGTTTATCACCAAGCTTATAAGTGTAATTTCCATAAAAACAAATTGCTACATGTTTCAGCTTATGTGAGTGATTCAATTTTCCATAATGTTTTTATTGTCACAGTTGGGAACTGTACTGACTACTTCATTTCAATTATTAGAATCATTTTGACTATTATTCTACCCACAAGGACCACGGCAAATGCTTTCTGTGTGCATACGAAGTTTGATTTCAGCTAGCAGCTGTTCATTATAACGGAAATGCTTCTGCTGCCCTTTATTCTATAACACTTAAAACTCTTCAGCAACCAAGAAGGCTGTTTTCCCTAGTCTTAGTGTAATTTTTTTCATTGTCAATTGTTTCTCAGCTATTTTATATATCTACTTAATTGTCTCAATATGTTTCTTTAGTAGAAAATAGCAGATTTAAATTACCTATAAGAAAATTGTTCTACTTGACCCAAGCTCTGGGTAATAGTAAAATAGATGAAAGCTTCTGAAGCAGATTGAAGTGCGCCCTGCAGGCCCTCCTGGGAACGCTTCTCCTGCCCCTGGGAGCGAGCGGCGCCTGCTCCGGGCGGTACTTGGCTGTCAAATCTACAACTCCTCCTAGGGCACCTCGCCATTTTGTAGTCATAGTTTTGATGGACAGCCTCTCGCCATCGACGGGAACATTTTAGATGCGACCGAAATTAGGAGTCTCAGCAGGAACACTCTATCCTTAGCGGCTTCTCGCCGGCCTGCGGGGACGGGGCGGGGGAGGGGGCGGGGGGAGGAGGGGGGGGCGAGGAGGGGCGGGGCGGGGCGGGGCGGGG
>VSMD01082092.1:0-31102 GCA_008750895.1 Mirza zaza
GCCAAAATTAGAAGTAATGTCAGGTGTCTTCCCTATTTTGATCATATAATAAATATTTTGTAACTAGGAAAAAGATAGTTTGTCTTATTAGTGTTGCATTTGAATGTTAGCTTCAAAATTCATCTGATAGGTTGTATAGTCACCAAAGCTTATCTTTTTTACTAGCCAGAGAAAGATCTATTTCAGAATAACCTAAAGTAAAAGAGCATTTAATTCCAGAGGTTAGTTATTCTATCTGGTGACCTCTTGGTTGATTGTAGCTTGATACATTTTGATGACTATAGGCTTTTTTTTTATCCCTCCTTTCTCAGCTGTGTACCTGGGAAAAACCTAGGGATTGCTAAGTGAATGGCAACAGGGCTTTGACCTTTGTGTGTGGCTGGCATTCCCTGAAAGCCTCAAAGAGTATTCCTCTGAGTGCAAAAAAACAGCAAAAAATCTGCTCCAGGAACACTTATTTAGGCTGAGGAAACATACTGTAAGAATGTCTGTTTTATAACTAAAGCTTCCATGTACTTCTTTAACACTATGTATAAAGCCATGTACTTTCTATAGCTTTTGGTAGAGAGTTTCCATTTTCCTCTTACTTTTCAGAGTAAGTGAAAAAATATACTCAAAATATCTTCCTTCTCTCACCTTTTAAATTTTTTCCATGGAAAGCTGATAGGTCAGAGTAGCTCATATTTTATTCTAAACTTGAAGGGTGGGGTAGGAGTACAAATCTTATTCTTTCCCTCTTTCCTTTTTTTCTTCCCTATTACAAACGTAGGCTAGGCTCAGTGGCTCACATCTGTAATGCCAGCATTTTGAGAGGCTGAGGTGGGAGGCTCAGTTGACACCAGGAGTTCAAGACCAGCCTGGGTAACATAGTGAGACCCCATCTCTACAAAAAATAAAAAAATTAGCCAGCTGTGGTGCCGAGCACCTCTAGTCCCAGTTGCTCAGGAGATGGAGGCAGGAGGATCCCACTTGAGCTCAGGAGTTCTAGGCTGCAGTGAGCAATGGCTGTGCCACTGCACTCTAGCCTGGGTGACAGAGAGAGACCATGTCTCTTGGGGGGAAAAAAGTAGAAATAACTCGCATGTCAATTAACAGATGAGTGGATAAATAAAATATGGTTTATTTATGCGATGGAATATTATTTGGCAATAAAAAGAAATGAAGTATTGATATATAGTACAACATAGATGTACCTTGAAAATATGCTAAGTGAAAGAATTAGTTACAAAAGACCACATATTGCAAGATTCCATTTATATGAAATGTCCAGAATAGGTAAATCCATAGAGACAGAAAGTGGATTAGTAGTTTGAGTGGTTGCCTAAGGCTGGGGTGGGGGCACAGGAGAATGGGAAGTGACTACTAGTGGGTATCTGGGTAACATGTTCTAGAATAGATTGTGATAATAGTTGTCCACAACTTTGTGAATATATATTAAAAACAATTGAATTGTACATTTTAAATGGGTGAATTATATATGAATTATATCTCGAAGCTGTTACTAAAACACAATTGGAAAAAATGAATATTTATCATAAAACTGTATAAAATACAGAGAAGTACAAAAAGAAAAGTAACTAATTAGAATTTTTTAAATTCCCCATTTTCATTTCAATTAAGTAAAAGTAACTTATGCCAAAAGAAAATAATAGAAGGTTATTCAAGATCAAGACTGACACCCTAAAACAACATTCTCATGTGGGATTTCAATGCCCAAGGTAACAGATTTCTAAGCAGTCAATAGAGAAAAATGGTGGGGGAGTTGGGGCTGCATGTACCCATGATAAGTAGGGGTGCTGAACTCAAAAGAACCTGTGTAGTCACCGTTTATACCATAGTCAATTTGTGAATTGACCTTTAATTTTTACAGAGCAGCATCATGCTAAATTAATGTTATTTTTAATTTATTTGATGTTTTTATTGCTCATATTAATTTAACTTTGGTTTAATAGTTTTGTTATAGTTATAAGCACATAAAAATTCTGTTTTTACAGCTTTAAGTGAAATTATAAGATAATATATCAGCGGTTAAGAAACACCGTAATTATTTTTTTTAATGTATGCATTCAAGAAAAATAGTGGCATAAATGCTTTTAATTGAAAGGGCCCTTAAAAATACCTATATCCAATCTCCTGATTTTATTGCTAAAGAAATTAAAGTTCCCAGCGGATAAATGTCTTGCCCAAACTCTTCAAACAAATTATTAACAGAGCTTGAATTAGAATGCAGCTTTCCTTATTTGTAGTCCAGTGTTATTTTTCTTATGCTTTATCACTTTTTTTTTTTTCCTGAGACAGAGTCTTTACTCTGTTGCCCAGGCTAGAGTGCTGTGGAGTCAGTCTAGCTCACAGCAACCTCAAACTCCTGGGCTCAAGCAATCCTCCAGCCTCAGCCTCCCAAGTAGCTGGGACTACAGGCATTCACCACCAGGCCTGGCTAATTTTTTCTATTTTGGTAGAGATCGGGTCTCGCTCTTGCTCAGGCTGGTCTCGAGCTCCTGAGCTCAAACGATCCGCTCGCTTCGGCCTCCCAGAATGGGAGGATTACAGGCGTGAGCCACTGTGCCTGGCCCTTATCACTTTTTTCTTTTCCCTACTCTCAATCCTTACTAAAGGATTGCCTCTTACTGTTGTTTCTTATATATGTGCTTTTGTTTTTTTCAAATATAGTACTCTAGGACACAAATTAAACTTCTTTTTTTTTTTTTTTTGAGACAGAGTCTCACTTTATTGCCCAGGCTAGAGTGAGTGCCATGGCGTCAGCCTAGCTCACAGCAACCTCAAACTCCTGGGCTCAAGCAATCCTTCTGCCTCAGCCTCCCAAGTAGCTGGGACTACAGGCATGCGCCACCACGCCCGGCTCATTTTTTCTATATATATTAGTTGGCCAATTAATTTCTTTCTATTTATAGTAGATATGGGGTCTCGCTCTTGCTCAGGCTGGTCTCGAACTCCTGAGCTCAAATGATCCGCCCACCTCGGCCTCCCAGAGAGCTAGGATTACAGGCTTGAGCCACCGAGCCCGGCCTTAAACTTCTTAATTCTTTGTATTCTCTGCCCACCTCCCCCCCCCCACACACATGCACTGTGGTGAGCCTAGTGGTATGTACTTAGTAGGCACTCACTGAGTATTTGATAAAGAGTATTAATTTTGCCCTTAGGAATCCATGGAAACTTGGCCTTCAAAATTCAGGCAAGTGCCGGAGTAGAAACATTTAAAAGTCTTGTTCTAACGTGTTTTTACTTTAAAAAGTTTTACATATTAAATTAGGTTTTTATGGGTTTTTTTTTTTTTTTTTAATTGAGACAGAGTCTCACTCTGTTGCCCAGGCTAGAGTGCTGTGGTGTCAGCGTAGCTCACAGCACCCTCAAACTCCTGGCCTCAAGCAATCCTTCTGCCTCACCCTCCCGAGTAGCTGGGATTACAGGCATGCGCCACCATGTCTGGCTAATTTTTCTATATATTTGTACTTGGCCAATTAATTTCTTGCTATTTTTAGTAGAGAGGGGGTCTTGCTCTTGCTCAGGCTGGTTTCAAACTCCTGACCTTGAGCCATCCTCTCGCCTCAGCCTCCCAGAGAGCTAGGATTACAGCCATGAGCCACCACGCCCGGCCTGTTTTTATGTTTTTAGAAACCATCCTGCCCTCCTTTTTTTAGTTTATAGGTCATCGCCAGTTATGCCGTTTTTGAAGATTACTAAGATGGACATATTTCAGTGAGGAAAAGAACCATGTACTAAGGAAATCATTCAGGTGAAAATGTTTTTGTGGTCAAAAAAAAATATTCAGAATTGATAATTTTTCTGAAATAAAAGTTTAAGCAGTACAGCCAAATCCTGTTGTATTGTTACTATGACTTGTTGTTCTCCCCACATGTCTACCCACAGTGTATCCTTCATTTATCATCTTATTCCAGTTTTCTTTCTGGGCCCTCTAACCATCCTCTGGGGCTGTTTAGAACTGAATTTTGAAATAAAGTTACCTCTGAAACTCACTAGCCTAGATGATGTCTTGTACTACCTATGCTCTTTTATACCTGTTATTCAAAGTATGTTCCTACTTTCACTTGGAATTTGGGGTTACTCTATAATTATTTTAGTCTTTTACCTTTAAATTTCAGGAGTGTCCTATTAGTAAAATAATGTATTTTCTTAATTTCAGTAAGGCTAGTCATAATTCTCACTTGAACCAGTTTTATTTAATTTGTTTCATAGGTTTTCATTTTGTCCTTTTAGTGGGCATGGAATAATCTTTCACGTTTTTCTGTAATGGAGAAACTTAATCATGAGCTTGAGAAGGTGAACTTTTCAAGTAGAATTGTAGTTGAAGAAATTAATTTGACCCTGGCCTAATTCCATTAGTCTCATCTCCATTTTAGAAAAGAACTAAAACAGTTCTTTGATATTTTCTTTGAATATTTAAACTTTATCCTTTAATTTGCATATCATGAGCAACAAAGAATTGTAATTACAGACTCACAATTTTCCCACATTGCTATGTCAGAAAGTAGAGTGAGCTCATTAATTTAATTCATTTGCTTTTTTACTAATTCATGCTGCTTTTTTGGAATTTGCTGACTTGTCCTTATCATATTTATCTTTTGCTGACAAAAATATTCTCTGTTCTCTAGTTTCCCCTCTTTCTGTTTCCTACCAGATAATGTTTGTGGGGTTTTTTTAAGTCAATTTTAAACATCATCATAAATGATATAACCATTTTTTCTAAATCTGTTTCTTTAGGTAAGAGGCAGTGAAGGAAAGACTTAGTATTATAGTTCAGTTGAACAAGCATTAATTAAGTACCTTTTATGTGCCTGGGGCTGTATTGTGGTAAGGGCTATAAAAGACGTAACAAGCACATTTTCTTGCTTCTAGCAGTTGAATTCTAAATGGAAAATAATATACATGCATGAAATAACCTGAGAAAAACTCTAATAAGCAAATTTGATCCAGTGTCCACTGGGTACCCCACAAAATTACAATGCTTATTTAAAAAGTAGGGCTCTGGCCGGCCTGGTGGCTCACATCTGTAATCCTAGCACTTTTGGAGGCCAAAGCAGGTGAATTGTTTGAACTCAGGAATTCGAGACCAGCCTGAGCAAGAGGGAGACCCCATCACTACTAAAAATAGAAATTAGCTGGACAACTAAAAATACACAGAAAAAGAAAATTAGCCGGGCATGGTGGCACATGCCTGTAGTCCCAGCTACTTGGGAGGCTGAGGCAGAAGGATCGCTTGAGCCGGGGAGTTTGAGATTGCTGTGAGCTAGGCTGAGGCCAGGACACTCTAGCCAGAGCAACAGAGTGAGACTTCTGTCTCAATAAATAAATGAATGAATGAATGGTAGGTCTCTGAAAATATTTTAGTATAGATTCTGTATTAGGCATTGCCTCAAGTTATGATTGGACTCTTCTAAAGCTAAATAATATTGTCACAATTCCCCTCCTCCTCCTCCTAAACTCTTCCACATCTAGCTCAAATTCCACTTATTTGTGGAGTTTGCCCTATCAGAGGCAGTCTGCCTAGGTTTGAGTCCTAATTCTGAGAACTCTTTGACCTTGGATGAGTTACTTAAGTATTAGTGCCTCAGTTTGCTTATTTATAAGATGGTGGTGCTGTATACTCACCAGCAAACTGGTATTAACTGAGCAGCACCTAAGTGGACACATAGGAACTACATTAATTGGGTATTGTGGGGGGGGGGTCGGGTATATACATACATAATTAGATGTGCACCATATGGGGGATGGTCACGCTTGAAGCTCAGGCTTGTGGGGGGTGGGGCGACAAGGGCATTATTTGAAACCTTAAAATTTGTGCCCCAATAATATGCTGAAATAAAAAAAAAGAAAAGATGGTGGTGCTAATGATAATTACCTAATAGGATTGTTGTGAGGATAAATGAGTTACTATCTGCATGGCACCAAGAAAGCACTGTATAAAGGTTTCTTATTATTCTCATACTCTGTTATTATGATTACTTTTCATGATAGACTTAAACATAAACATGTCTATGAAGTCATTTATTTGAGGTTAAAGATTTGGGGGAATGCCAGGCATGGTGGCTTATGCCTGTAATCCTAGCCCTCTGGGAGGCTGAGGAGGGAGGATTGCTCAAGGTCAGGAGTTCGAAACCAGCCTGAGTGAGACCCCCCCCCCGTCTCTACTAAAAATAGAAAGAAATTAATTGACCAACTAAAAATATATATAGAAAAAATTAGCCGGGCATGGTGCTAATGCCCATGCCTGTAGTCCCAGCTACTCGGGAGGCTGAGGCAGGAGGATCGCTTGAGCCCAGGAGATTGGGGTTGCTGTGAGCTAGGCTGATGCCATGGCACTCACTCTAGCCTGGGCAACAAAATGAGACTCTGTCTCAAAAAAAAAAAAAAGATTTTGAGGGATTTTATATTTTTGTATTCTACTCTGTAATATCTGTTTGTTTTAACATAAAAATTAATGTCTGCCTTCCCCCCTCAATTTTTGGAGTGAATTGGTATTAACAGAAAATGTGCATTCATCATCCTGTGGCTTTGCAGATCCCTGGTCAGCTTTTACTCTTTCCTCTTTCCATTAAGTATTTATTCATTCTGTCTTGCTGCCCACTAGGTTCTTCATGTGTCCTCTCTAGTCGCTTATAAACTCTTGTCAAAGAGGATTCTGTCTCAGTGATGATGACAAATGTAACAATTATTGAACTCTTAATGCCATGCATCTTACTATCATTAGAAAATCCACAATTTCACAAATAGCCAGTAAGGCAGACATGTATTATTGTAATTCAAGTATAAAACATGACTGGAATTGACATCCCACATTATTTCTACTCTTAAAATTCTACCAAATACTTATATGTTCTCAGGGTTTCCCCATAAAAAACTTACACACTGAAGAAGGTGTTCATTCCACAGACTTCCCTTAAGTGACTGTGCATCTAGCACTAGCTTAGGCACTAAGAAGAAATCTTAAGAAGTGCGGTGTATCGTGATTAACAGTGCGCACTCTAAATTCTGACAGATCTGGGTTCAAATTTCAGTTCTGCTACTTATTTGCTAGATTAGCTTGAGCAAGTTACTTTGTTTCTGCTTCCTCATCTGTAAGAAGGGGAAAATAATAGGGTTTCTGTGAAAGTTAAATGAAATAATTTGAAAAGTGTTAGCAAATACTTGGTATTCATTAAGTGTTCGAGAAATATTACATATTGTTGTCGCTATTTTAGGAGAATAGAGTGGCATTTATCAGATGGTCTTGAATTTTAACTGACACATGGGGACAGAAAAGGCAGCCTTGAGCCTAAGCAAAGGATCCTGAATAGAGCAACTACATAAAGTCGGGACCTCTGACTTGAAGATCTCTGTTCTCAAAAGTGATGGAGTGAGGTGGGAAGTCGGGGGCAGAATATGCTGGTAGAAAGGGATAAGAAGTTTTTTTAAAAAATCTCTTCTTGGACAGTCTTTTAAAGAGAGAGAGGCTTCCTTGTGAATTTGTAACCATGACTCTATTAACCCTGAGGTTTGAGGTATATATTGATGTCTTTCTCTGCTGAGAATTAGTATGAAAAGTGGCCCTGACTGATAACACAACCTAGATGCCTAGCAAGAGCAGAAGCATTTGTGAAGTAGTGATCCTTAAGTCTGCCTATGCAGGATTCCCACAGATAAAGTCCCTCACTGAAGAGAAGCCCATAATCCAAAACTACAAAGTAATTCACCATGAGCAAGAGCCAGCAGAAACAAACATCAGACTCTCAAGAGCTTGAAAGAATGAGTATTTTCTTTATTTTTTCTTTGTGTGTATATTTATAATTTACTCTTTGTAGAGGTAGGATCTTGTTATTTTACCCAGGCTAGTCTCAAACTCCTGGCCCTAAATGATCCTCCCACCTCATCTTCTCAAAGTACTGAGATTACAGGCATGAGCCACCAATGCCTACCCAGAATAAAAGCATTTTTCTGACTTTAAAATAAATAAGTTTGAAATGAAAAACATAGGAAAGGATGCTGGGTGTAGTGACTCATACCTATAATCCTAGCATTCTTTGAGGCTAAGGTGGGAGGATTGCTTGAGGCCAGTTGTTGAGACCAGCCTGAGCAAGAGCAATACCCCATCTCTACAAAAAATAGAAAAAAAAAAATTAGCCAGGCCTGGTGGTGCATGCCTGTAGTACCAGCTACATGGGAGGCTGAGGCAGGAGAATTGATTGAGCCCAGGAGTTTGAGGTTATAGTGAGCTATGATGACGCCACTGTACTCTGGCCAGGGCAAGATGGCGAGTGAGACTCTGTCTCAAAAAAAAGGAAAAGAAAAGAAAAACATAGGAAAGGATACTATCAAAAGATCAAAGACAGGCCGGGCGCAGTGGCTTACGCCTGTAATTCTAGCATTCTGGGAAGCTGAGGCGGGTGGATTGCTCGAGGTCAGGAGTTCAAAACCAGCCTGAGGAAAAGCAAGACCCCGTCTCTACTATAAATAGAAAGAAATTAATTGGCCAACTAATATCCAACTAATATATATAGAAAAAACTAGCTGGGCATGGTGGCACATGCCTGTAGTCCCAGCTACTCAGGTGGCTAAGGCAGCAGGATTGCTTGAGCCCAGGAGTTTGAGGTTGCTGTGAGCTAGGCTGATGCCACAGCACTCACTCTAGCCTGGGCAACAAAGCGAGACTCTGTCTCAAAAAAAAAGATCAAAGACATTTTAAAGAGTACTATATATGACTTCTAGAAATAAAAGATAGTCACAGGAATAAACTGAGTGGTCGAATTAAGCAGCAGATTATAGACAGCTGAAGAAAGAAGTAGTTAACTGGAACATATTCATGCAGTTGGATTCTGAATTCAAGCCCCAAAAAAGTTATAAAAGAGACTTTAATGTAGATCATAGAGTAAGAAAACCTAATGTGTATCTATCTAGCAGGAGTTACAGGAGTGAGCAACATGAATGAAGGAGAGGTAATATTTAAGGAGATACTTGCTGATTGTTTTTCAGAATTGATGAAACGTAGATACTCAGAAATCACAAGGAGTCCTAAGCAGAGTAAATAAAACTAAATTTCTACTTAGAATACATGGCAAGAAGTATTTGTTCATGCAGTTGACTTTTTAATTGGAGCACATGATACAATGAATGTCTTGACATCCAGGTGCTCTTTTATAAGAGTCTTCCTAATTTATCTTTATGGATGGCTTTAGCAGTTTCTCATAAATTATCTCATTTCGTTCTGACAGCAAAGAATCCAAGGCTCATAGAGTTGTACTATTTTGACTACGATTACACAGCTAGCAGGCATTAGAATCTGTATTTGAACTAAGGAGGGACTGACTCCAAAGTCAGAACTTCCCTTCATATTGCTCTATCTTATCTCTCGTCTTAGTTTGTTATTTTGAAAGGGAACTTCTGATACTTAAGAACGATGGGCACTTAATATTCTTGAAAATGGTAATAAACTGCACTGAATTTCTAAATTTTTAAAATTAAGATGTAACATTACCAGTTGCCTGTTTTATTGATGATTTCCTTCAATTAAAAAAAATACCTTGTCATCTTTTGAGGACTGTATGTGAATTTCATTCTTGAATTGTAAATATTAAGGCTTATATAGCATTTATAGTATTTTTAGTCTGAAATTAAATGAATGCATAAAATATTGGAATCTTTTTGAGTAAATTTTTAAAATATTCCCTAAACATTTATCACAATCAATTGGACATTATTTTGCCATTTACCAATTACTTTTTTTTTTTTACTTACTTTAAAGGCCGTAAAGGAAGATAAGTACAGTTGTAAAGTTGCTGTCCTCTGATTGCAGAGACTTATTTAGGAGGACCTAAAGCAGAATTTTTAGATGTATCTCTGTCTTTCTAAATGGATTATATTAACTTCTATAGTACTTTGCACATAGCAAGATGAAACTTTCAGTTACATATGCTAAGAGTCATCAAATTTACTGACTCTACACACAAATCAAAAGATGGAGTTAAGCACAAATTTTTGCTATCACTGTTTGTCTTCTCTCTACCTTTCTCCCACTGTAGTCTTTCTCCTAGTATCTGTTACTGACAGTTGAGGATAGAGGAGCCTGTTAAGATATCTGGAGGTGTTGAAATAGGCAACTGGCAAAGCAGTGTCTGGGAAGAAGGTGCCTGGTAAATGGAATAATTCCTCTTCCTGTGTTCTTTCAGTCCACTGCTGTCTCCCAGGCTTCTAAGATTAAAGTCTGAGAGGTATCCTGGATTCCTGCCTGTCTCTTACCTTCCACATTTACTCAGTACTCCCAGCTGTGAACTCCATCTCCATACTCTTTCTCATTTATATTCTCACCACTGTCATCCTAGATCAGGATCTTATCTCATAATTTATCGCTTTAAACCCAGTTTCTCTCCCTCTAATCATTTTATTACCATCAGAACTGTGTAAAGTACAATTCTGATAGTCTGCCCCCATATTCGGAAGCCTTTAATGGCTGCTTGATCCCAACCACAAAAAGTTTAAATCAGTGCCACTTAAATTATAGTCCTTGGTCCAGCGACAGTCCACCAACTGTTTGTTACCTTTCTGCATTGCAATATTTCCAAAAATTCAGAGTGTTTAGAAACTTCCATAATGTTTTGAGAGAATACATTTTATCTGAATGTAATAATTTTAAGAATTGGGGTTTGTGTGAGGTTTTTTTTTTTTTTTTTTTTTTTTTGAGACAGAGTCTCACTGTTTACTCTGTTGCCCTGGCTAGAGTGCCGTGGCGTCAGCTCACAGCAACCTCAAACTCCTGGGCTCAAGTGATCCTCCTGCCTCAGCCTCCTGAGTACAGGCATGTGCCACCATGCCTGGGTAATTTTTTCTATATATTTTTAGTTGGCCAATTAATTTCTTTCTATTTTTAGTAGAGATGGGGTCTTGCTCTTGCTCAGGCTGGTTTCGAACTCCTGACCTCGAGCCATCTGCCTGCCTCGGCTTCCCAGAGTGCTAGGATTACAGGCATGATTCACCACGCCTGGCCTGGGTTTGTGTTTTATAACACAAAAAAGTTGCTATTTTATAGTAGGTAGTATGAAAAGCATTGGTCTAAATTCCTTTGTCATGATCTAGCTCCAATTTATCAGTTTCATCGCTTACTACTTTCCTTCAGTACTCATATTCCAAAATCCAACTATTTGCTGTTCATACACTGTTTGCTCACCTTTTAATTTTGCTCATGTTTGTTTCTTCTCTTGAAATTGCCTCTCCATGCACTTGAGGTTTAAGTAGAATGAAAGGAACACACCACCTCAGAGCTAGGTTATACAATGTTCATCTGTTTTGTCCTCTCTTTGCTATATCAGCATTCCCTGCTGATGGTTTGGACCAGAGTTGAGGATGAACAGGGCAGCTCAACAGACAGAGGGTGCCTGGAGCCAACACTTACTTAGCCTATCTGAGAAATGCAGGGACAAGAACACCTGGCTGATGCTGTTGCCTGCCAGTTAATGTGATAAGCAGCTGTCAATTTCATTTGTTTTCTTGGGCAAGGAGCATGTAGTTCTATAAATGGATGTCGCCAACGGGTAGCTATTTAATACCTCATGAATATCAATACTTTCATGAATATTTGGTGTCTTCTCTATGGTGTCATGAATATTTGGTGGTTCTTGGTTCTTTCCTTCCTATCTATGTTTAGCTCACATAAGCTGTATTTACTTTTTAAAGTTGTATCTAACCTCTGAAGCTATTTGCTCTGTACTTATTTTCATCCCTCTTCCTTATGTGTGTCTCTTGTTTTGTATAGTAGATTTGGATATTCTTAAATATTTACACATTATACCTCTCCACAAGTAAAAGTAACCTTCCTCTGACCCTAAAGAACTTGCCTGTCATTTATCACATGCTTTATAGCAAAGATTTTTGGGGGAGGAGGAAGACTAGGACAGGGTTTGTAGATATATAATTCATTTCCTATTAGAGTATAAACTTTTTCTTTATTAGCCAAATTTAGAGTCTATACCTGTTAAGGGCAGGTTGTTTCATTTCTCTGTTTTCCCCTGTTATATTTAGTAAATGTATCTTTTTCACAGTAGGTGGTTACAGTTGATTACACTGACAGCTGGTTAGCTCAGTTAAAGCACTCAACTGCTGAAGTCAAAGTTCAGGCTACATGAGGAGATTTATTTGCTTTCTTTCATGTCCTCATACTAAACCTTTTATGCTGGCCAAATATGTGCTTTTGGTTACAAAAAGCACTGGATAAGAGAAAGAATTAGCACCAGTATTGCACAAATAATTCAAAACCAGTATTCTCCTGGATGTGGGGCAGAAATATCATGTTACAATTCAAAAGATAACATGTCATTGTTTTTCAAGATAAGGAAAGGTAGACAGTAATAAATATGACAAAAGAAAATGTGTAAATTTGCCTGTAGCAGTATTTTTTTTCCTTTTATTTCATCATATTATGGAGGTACAAATATTGTTAGAGTTACAAATATTGCCCCTGCCCCCCTCCCCCTGTAGCAGTATTTTTTAAGAAGATAACAATTGATTGCAACTGACATACCTAATGAACTAGAAAGTGATATTTTTAAAAATTTTTAGTAGAAGGTGATATTTGTTTTAGACTTGAAACAGTAAAAGATAAATGACAGAGAACTTGGGAAGTAAACTAGAATCATCAAATGTTAAAATTAGGAGGAAACTTAGATCCAAATAGACAAGATAACCTTAGAACTCATGTTTTCTGATTCTATAAGTCAATATGTTGACTTTCTTATGTGAGTACAAGAAGTTAGTCTTGTATCTATGTATCTAGAAAAACCCTAAATTCCATAGTTGCCAAATCAGTTATTGTTCCAGTTTCCCACTTTGGCTATTTTAAACCTTTTCTATGTTTCCCAACTCCCTGCTCCCAACATACTATTTCCTCCCCACCTCTAACATATGGATCTCCTATAAGTCTGTTAACTGTTTTTCCCCAGTTTATTTATTATTTATTTATTTATTTTTTGAGACAGAGTCTCACTTTGTTGCCCACGCTAGAGTGAGTGCCGTGGCGTCAGCCTAGCTCACAGCAACCTCAAACTCCTGGGCTCAAGCAATCCTACTGCCTCAGCCTCCCCAGTAGCTGGGACTACAGGCATGCGCCACCATGCCTGGCTAATTTTTCCTATATATATTAGTTGGCTAATTAATTTCTTTCTGTTTATAGTAGAGACAGGGTCTCACTCTTGCTCGGGCTGGTTTCGAACTCCTGACCTCGAGCAATCTGCCCTCATCAGCCTCCCAGAGTGCTAGGATTACAGGCATGAGCCACCGCGCCCGGCCTTTTTTTATATATATGTTTAGTTGTCCAGCTAATTTCCCTTTATTTTTTTGGTGGAGACGGGGTCTTACTGTTGCTCAGGCTGGTCTCGAACTCCTGAGCTCAAACTATCCACCCGCCTTGGCCTCCCAGAGTGCTAGGATTACAGGCGAGAGCCACTGAGTCCGGCCCACAATGAGGTTTTTGACCTGTCATTTCCATTTATGTAATGGATTTTGAACTCAGAGGCCTTATAGATGTGTAAGCTATCTTGAACTGAGCCCTGTTATGAAAGGCAGGAATGAGGAAAATGAAACAAAGTATGTTTCCTTTCATTCAACTTATCTGCCCCAAGGTTGTTCAGGGTGAATGAGTCATACAGTTTCAGTAAATTTCGTATTTTTAACAGTGCTTTTTCTGCAAAAAGAAAAATCCATATTTTATGTTTTCTCCCTTAGAATCATTACCTTCACATTTATTTTTCTTGATTTTCCTTTTATATTCTTGTAGCTTTGTTATATACTTTGTCACATTTTTATCCTCCTTTCTTACCTTATAGCATAAATTTTCTCTTCTATGAACTTTCCTGTATAAAAACTAATTCCTTATTATGAAATTGTGTTTTCTGTTCTTCTTAAAGAAATATTAAAATAATCTGATTTGCTTCTGTGCTGTACTTTTAGGTGTACATTCAAGTATTTAGATAGATTACTGAAAGACTATCTTACTAGTTATAATCACAGTGCTATTTAACTTTTATCAAGTGCCATGAAGATTTTGAGTATGGGGAAGTACCACAAAAAAGGGACGCCATGACCCTGGGATTTACATTCTGAAAATTGGAAATAAACAAGTACAAACAAATTAACTTAGGCTGACGCCATGGCACTCACTCTAGCCTGGGCAACAAAGTGAGACTCTGTCTCAAAAAAAAAAAAAAATTAACTGTAAAACTGTATAGTATGTATTTCCTTCAGTAAGTATTTACGTTGTTTAACTATAGTAATCATAATGTCTGTAGCCAGAAAATGACTGTAGCACATCTTGTATTATCAGTAAAGAATCTGGAATGGAGTAATATACCATGAGCCATGACTAGCTGCTCTGACACTGTTAAGGCAATGTCGTAGAGAACAGCATTGTCCATTAGAAATATGTGAGCCATATATATAATTTTGTTTTCTGGTAACTGTATTAAAAAAGCTTTTAAAAGGTGAAATTAATTTTAATAATAGTTTATTCTATATATCTAAAATATATATATTTCAATATAACCAATATTTTAAATTATTAATGAGTTTTATATTCTTTGTATTCATACTAAGTCACTGAAATATTAATCTGTCATAAGATTGAGAGTAATAAAAATATTTTAAAAATAAATATGGTATATATTTTATAAATATGATACCTTTTAATTTGGACACAATTTTCATTGGAAATGCTTGAACTTCTTGGTTATTAGAGATGTGTCCTGTGCTATAGGGTAGATGCTTAATTGTGGCATAACATAGCTGGAGTGAAATATTCAGTTACTCTCTCCCCATTGTTTATAGAATATAGTGATTAAGAGGATGGCCTCAGGATTATAACTTTTCCAAATTCCATTTCTAAACTTACTAAATTCTATTTCTAAACTGAATGACTTGAGGTGAGTCTTGGTTTCTTCATCAGTATAACAGGACTAAAATTACTTATCTGCTAGGGTAATTATAAAAATTGAGTTTTGGTCTGAGTTAACTTGGGACCTGGCACATGACTCTCAACAAAGCTGCAAATATGATCTGTAATTTTATACTCACCAAGGAGTCATAATCACTACTTGCTAAATATCTTAGTTATCTGAAACAAGGTGCTCAGAATGGATACTTAAGCATTCCAGGGACTGAATGAGATATCCCCAGCATAAATTAATATTCAACATGAACTTGATCAATTCTGGGATGTCTGGAAAAGCTGTTTCTTTTTCTTTCTTTTTTTCTTTTTTTCCCTTGAGAACCACTACATAATGGAAAAGTTGTTCCCAAACCTATAGAAAGGCTAAGGAGACTCACTTGAGTAAACCTATCTGTGCTTAATGTCAATCTGTGAGATTTCTTGGAAAATAATAATTTTTATCGAATAGCTACCCCCTAAGTGCTTTACGTGCAGTATTATCTAAGCTTCAAAAATGACTCTTCAAGTTAGGTATTACAATTCTACAGTTTTACAGATGAGAAAATTGAGGCTTGTAGATGCTGAGTAATTTGTCTAAGGTTGCACACACAGCTTGTGAAATGGTAGAGCCAGAATTTGAACCTAGGTCTTCCTGTGCCCTGAGCCATTATGCTGGAATTCATAGGATCCCAAATCAGGATAAGTTATTTTGCCTCTTCGAGTTTCAGATTTTTGATCTAAAACACAGTATAAATACCCCCTCTATAGGCTTGTTTTGAGGACTAGAAATAAGGTGTGTAAAGTTCCTGGCACAGTTTCTGATGCACGATAGAGACACAAGAAGTGAATTTTATGGTATTGGGCTCTCTATAGTAATTTCCATTTCCACCCCTTGGTATGTGACCTGTGTGTCTTTTGCAGATAAAAGTAAAACCTTATACTTTCAACTCCAAATACATGTTAGAATACCTCTTGATTACATAAATTAGAAAACAGGCTGGGCATGGTGGCTTATGCCTGTAATCCTAGCACTCTGGGAGGCCGAGGTGGGCGGATCGTTTGAGCTCAGGAATTGAGACCAGCCTGAGCAAGAGCGAGACCCTGTCTCTACTGAAAAAATAGACAGAAATTAGCTGGACAACTAAAAATATATTTTTATATATATGTGTGTGTGTATACACACACACACACACACACACACACACACACACACACACACATATATGATTAGCCTGGCATGGTGGCGCATGCCTGTAGTCCCAGCTACTTGGGAGGCTGAGGCAGGAGGATTGCTTGAGCCCAGGAGTCTGAGGTTGCTGTGAGCTAGGCTGACGCCATGGCATTCTAGACCAGGCAACAGAGTGAGACTCTGTCTCAAAAAAAAAGAAAAGAGGCCGGGCGCGGTGACTCAACCCTGTAATCCTAGCTCTCTGGGAGGCTGAGGTGGGCGGATCGTTTGAGCTCAAGAGTTCGAGACCAGCCTGAGCAAGAGCGAGACCCCGTCTCTACTATAAATAGAAATAAATTAATTGGCCAACTAATATATATAGAAAAAAAAATTAGCCGGGCATGGTGGCGCATGCCTGTAGTCCCAGCTACTTGGGAGGCTGAGGCAGCAGGATTGCTTGAGCACAGGAGTCTGAGGTGGCTGTGAGCTAGGCTGACGCCATGGCATTCTAGACCAGGCAACAGAGTGAGACTCTGTCTCAAAAAAAAAGAAAAGAGGCCGGGCGCGGTGACTCAACCCTGTAATCCTAGCTCTCTGGGAGGCTGAGGAGGGCGGAGCGTTTGAGCTCAAGAGTTCGAGACCAGCCTGAGCAAGAGCGAGACCCCGTCTCTACTATAAATAGAAATAAATTAATTGGCCAACTAATATATATAGAAAAAAAAATTAGCCGGGCATGGTGGCGCATGCCTGTAGTCCCAGCTACTTGGGAGGCTGAGGCAGCAGGATTGCTTGAGCCCAGGAGTCTGAGGTTGCTGTGAGCTAGGCTGACGCCATGGCACTCACTCTAGCCTGGGCAATAAAGTGAGACTCTGTCTCAAAAAAAAAAAAAAAAGAAAAGACAAGAAAACTGAGGATGTTACCAGTTTCATGGGATCAGTAGAGATATATAATAGATTAGGGTTAATATTTTATTTTGTATTTTGTTTTCATGTTTTTAAAGAATTATATTTTATTTATATGTTTCTAAAGATTAAGTATTTTTACTTAGAATTTGAAGAATTTTTAAAAGTTCTATCACTGAAGTTTTTTCCAGAATTACTGGAATATTTGATTCAGACCCATCATTTTCCTTGAAATGTAGTGTATTTTTAGATGATAAGCGGAGATAAAAGATGGCTAATAAAGGGCTTACAATCTATTTTGTAAATCTTTTAAAAACATTAACAGTATCCTTGGAGTGGATTTAGATTTTTCCAACTCTGTACTGAATAGCCTAGAGTTAGTTAATCATGACCCCCAAAGGATTATTTTGAGGAAGCAAAACATATAATGATAGCATAAATAGGCCGGGCACGATAGCTCATACTTGTAATCCTAGTGCTTTGACAGACCGAGACAGGAGAATTGCCTGAGCCCAGGAGATCAAGGCTACACTGAGCTTTGATCATACCACTGCACTCCAGACTGGGCAACTGAGCGAGATCCTGTCATGTAAAAATGATGATAATAGTGTAAAAACATGCTACATTAATTTTCCCCTACGTGCCTCTTTCAGTTTTTCTTTTTAATCTTTAAATTTTTCATTTGTAAATATTGCTGCTGTTTAGCCAAAGAAGGAAGGACTTTCACTTGTGTAATAACTGTCCAGGGATATCCTAAGTGATTGATTTTAGCAAATAACCTATTTAACCAGTAATTTTATTGAGGCAGTGGTCCCAAACCGATGCACATTAGAATAATCACCTAGAAAACTTAGAAAATATATGTGTGTGTATGTGTGTGTGCGTGTGTATACACACACACACATATCAGCGCCTGGCCTCCATCCTCAGAGATTCTGATTTAGTGGGTCTAGAATAGAATTTGGGCGGCCTCCCCAGGTAATTCTAACTAGGAGACAGGTGAAGAATCATTGTATTCAAGTGAGAACTAGCTGAGTTTGGGATTGGGTCGCAAGAGGTAAAAGGGGAGTAGGAATGAAGTTCAGTCATTTCCTTCTCTTCCTTATCTACAGTGAAACAACCCAAAAGAAGAGGAAAATTGAAGATCACGGAGAATCCACAGAGGTTAGAAAATGAAGTAGCTTTTTTTCTCTTTGTCATTGTAGACATGGAAGGACTTTAGTGAAACATTAAACGGTTTGACAAAGGATGCTCTAATGGATGACAGTGATACTCCTACATATAATCTGCAAATTGAACCACAAGATGGGTGTCATCCTGGTGGTGACAGTGTGGAAAGGAGTGTAACACACCTGCCTTCTGCATCAGATGAAAATGAAAATCAACTTGATGGGGAAGGGCCTGAGCATCTGACCAGCAGAGACAGCAGAATGGGAAAACCCAAAGTGTGTGAGCAGGACAGTCTTAACAATAATGAAAGCTGCACGTCGAGCTGTGAGGTGGCTGCAAGTGAGAACTCAGAAAACACTCCTTGTGAAGACCTCAAAGATGGACAGGCTTTCTTGGGAACGGACAAAAAAATACCTGGAAAAAGAAGTCCCAGAAGCAAAAAAGGCACTGCTAAGAAGATACCACCAGGTATTTTAAAAAATTATCCTTTTCTTTAACTGATTAAAAATAAACCTCTTTCCCTTCCCATGCTGTGTATACTGTCCTGCCTTTTACTTTTCTTCTCTTAGTATATCCTGGATCTAGTTCCACAAGAGCACATGTACATCCAACTGTGTGGTATTCCATCACATGTGCATGTGATCTGTCTCCACAGTGTTCCACTGTATGGGTGTAACATAATTTATTTAATGACTTCCTTATGGCTGTTCCCAGTCTTTAATAGAATAAACAGTGCTGAGACATTTGTCGTACGTATTTTCACACTATGTACTTTAAATATATATATAATCTCTTTCTTTTATAAAGTAGGTCATTTTTTACCAATATTAGCCTTAAAATTTTTTTTTGTCATCACTGTGGCTTTGATCTCCAACCTGTGAGTTTATGTGCTAAGATGACCTCTTTATAGGATCATTCCATTTCCTTCAGTGGGTGAATAATATACAAGAACATATGTTAACATACATATTACACCATTGTTGAGTAAGACATCTGGTATTAACGATCTGTATCACATCGGTTACAAAGTAATTGAGAGTATTTCTTATTTGGTATATAGTTTGGCAGTTAAAGTCTAGAGCTATGGACATTTTTGCCTGAATCACAGGGCACTCTTGGGAAAATGAGCCTCTGGTTGTTTTTGATCAGAAACATGTGGGACTGGGCTTCTGGTATGTCCTAGACTGGATTCCTTAGTGTAGCACGGCTTTACGCAAGCCAACAGATTTTGCATAAATCTCTAGTGAACAAAGTGGAATGTCTTCTCTCATCTTCTGGTCTCTTCTGCTTCTTTGGCTAATAGAAATATAGTCACAATCCATATCTTATTTTTTATTTGGAGTAAAATATAAAACTTTCCAGTTTCTATAAATTAGTCCTTATTTATTAAATAAGGTAATTTGATAACTTTTTAATGCAATTCATTATTTGGCTTTTCACATCCCTTTGTTTTTTGCTTAGTAAACTTAAAATAATTTTTGACAAGGGATATGAAATCATTTTCTTAAAAGATCTAAGATTAAGCAGATGATATATACAGTGCTGTTTGTATAGAAATTGGTTTATATTATGGCTATCATTCAAGGACAAATTGACCGTGCCTTTCTAATCTGATTTCATGATGTTTTTAAAAACTGATAGCTAGTTGCATATCTATAAGCATTGTCAGTTTCAAGATTATAGGTCCTTTTACTTCTCCCATCCAAGTCTTTATTCCTGTTTCTGCAGGTATGTAATTTGAAGTTACTGGTATTTATTATCTAATAAGATATGTGGAGAATTACCATCCCCTAATGCATTTGAAATATTTGATTTATAAAACTTAGGGATAGTCTTTATACAGCTTATTTTAAACATTATTTTATGTATCTTATATAAAGTGAGTTTAAAAAGTGTATGAAAACAGGCCGGGCGCGGTGGCTCATGCCTGTAATCCTAGCACTCTGGGAGGCTGAGGCGGGAGGATTGCTCAAGGTCAGGAGTTCAAAACCAGCCTGAGCGAGACCCTGTCTCTACTATAAAAATAGAAAGAAATTAATTGGCCAACTAATATATATATTTATAAAAATTATCTGGGCATGGTGGCGCATGCCTGTAGTCCCAGCTACTCGGGAGGCTGAAGCAGGAGGATCGCTTGAGCCCAGGAGTTTGAGGTTGCTGTGAGCTAGGCTGACGCCACGGCACTCACTCTAGCCTGGGCAACAAAGTGAGACTCTGTCTCAAAATAAATAAATAAATAAAATAGAAAGTGTAAGAAAACAGAATCAGGAGTTCTAAAACCTAAGTTCAAATCTTCTGATTCTGGGTCACATGGTAAAACTGAACCGTTCTCTACTTCATTGCCTTCATCTGTATAATAATGATGTTCATCTACATAAATCTATAAAATCCCTTTTTAAATTGTAAATTTTTGAATGGAGATGGTATAGTTCATATTCAATTAAAATTTGGTTTCAATGCCAGTGACTTTGTAAAAAAAGAGAGAAGAATTAAAAAGATAAAAAATATATAAAATAAAAATTAAAAAAAAAAGAAAAAAAATGTGGTGATTTGCCTCTAGTGCATCTATAGATTTTTTGTATTTAAGGGGTACATTTTTGTCTTTTAAGTTTTGCTGTTAAATTTAAAGAAAGGGCAAGTTTGAGTAGGCTAAAGAATTTTAAGCTGAATGGAAGGATTCTTTTGGGAGGGAATCATTCCTTTCTAGATATGGAAGGGATTTAGAATGGGAAGAAACTTTAGGATTGCCTGGGGAGCTTTCCTCAGAGTTTACTTGCTAGGACCCCACCCCTGAGCATTTGCTTCAGCCTGTCCTGTCTCAATGCATGTCCGGTCACCAAGTCTAAGTGATTGTATCTTCCTGTGATCTCTCAAGTTGGTCTGTTTCTTTCTACCTCCACCACCTCCACCATACTTCGACATCATCTTTAGATGGAATACTGCAAAATACCTCTACATATGTTTCTTATCTTGCTTCCATTCTCCATATCAGAAATAATAACGCAAAAAGTTAGACATGGACATAGTTACTCTCCTTTTTTATGTTAAATTCTCAGATCCTAAGTAAAGGGAGTTTCAAAATTTTGCAGATGAGTAGTTAAATAAATTTGTTTACTCTTATGCTCCCTTACCTAGTTTAATTTGTAGTAATTTTTCAAGTGTCCAAAGGCTGGAAAAAAATACTAAAATAATAGGGCAATAGTATTAGGAGACATGTGATTGTATAGGTTTGCTGGAGGCAGCATTTGTATAGACAGCAAAAAGTTTAAAATTAGCCCAAGAGTATCATTGTATTATGGGCTTTTTTTTCCGTAGGAGAATTAAATTCCCTTGATACAGTTAACTAAGTAGGATTTCAAGCTGTGTTACGTCAAGTTTTCACTATAGTTAAAACTGGCATAGCTTTAGGTTAAGTATTATCCTAAAACTAATGGAAATTAGCTCATGCATTTTTTAACAGCTTTATTAATATATAATTCACACACATACCATTCACTCATTTAAAGTATAAAGTTCATTGATTTTTAGTATATTCACAAAGTTGTGCAATTGTCATAATTTTGGTATGTTTTTATCACCACACAAAGACTCCATACCTATTAGTTAGTGCTCACTTCTCATTTCCACTGAACCATCACAGCCCTAAGCAAGCATTCATTAATCTGCTTTCTTTTTCTATAAATTTGCCTACTCTGAACATTTTTCTTTTTCTTTCTTTCTTTTTTTTTTTTTTTTTTTTGAGACAGAGTCTCACTCTGTTGCCCAGGCTAGAGTGCCATGGCATCAGCCTAGCTCACAGCAACCTCAAACTCCTGGGCTCAAGCAATCCTTCTGCCTCAGCCTCCCAAGTAGCTGGGACTACAGGCATGCGCCACCATGCCCGGCTAATTTTTTCTATATATTTTTAGTTGGCCAGTTAATTTCTTTCTATTTTTAGGAGAGACAGGGTCTCGCTCTTGCTCAGGCTGGTTTCGAACTCCTGACCTAGAGCAATCTGCCCACCTTGGCCTCCCAGAGTGCTAGGATTACAGGTGTGAGCCACCCCGCCCGGCCCAACATTTTTCTTTTTAAAAAATTGTTTTGTTTTTGTTTATTTTTTATTGAGGTAAAATCTACATATGTAATTTATCAACTTTACCATTTTTAAGTGTGCAGTTCAGTCATAATAAATACATTTATAGTCTTTTTTTTTCCTTCATCCTCTTCTCCCCCCTTGAACATTTCGTATCAATAGAATCATACAATAGATGGTCTTTGGTGATGGGCTTCTTTCATTTAACATAATGTTTTCATGGTTCACCCATGTTGTAGCATGTATCAATACTTTGTCCGTTTTTATGGCCAAATATTCCATTGCATGGATATACCACATTGCATTTATGCATTCCTCAGCTGATGTGTGTTTGGGTTGTTTCTACTTTTTTGCTATTATGAATAATGTTCCTATGGACATTTGTGTACATGGTTTTGTGTGGACATATGTTTTATTTCTCTTGGTTATATATTGCTAGGAGTAGAATTGCTGGATCATATGGTAACTTTATGCTTAACTCTTTGAGAACCTACCAAACCGTCTTCCAAAGCCACTGCACCATTTTACAGTCCCACCAGTGATGTATGAGGGTTACAGTTTCTCCACATCTTTGCCAATACTCATTAATATCTGACTTTGATTATAGCCACAGGTTTGTTTTATTGAGATGTAATTCGCATACCATAAAATTCACCTTTTTAAAGTGTACAGTTTCATGGTTTTAGTATATTCATAAAGTTGTACAATCATCACCAATATATATTAATAATTCCAGAACATTTTATCTCCCCAAAAAGAAACCATGTACCCATTAGCAGTCATTCCCCATTTTTCCTTCCCCTCAAACCCTGACAATCACTAGGCCATAAATTTTGTATGTTTATAAGAGACAAGTTCAGAGGTGTTTTTATGGTTGCCATAACAACATTAGTTATTTACTCTGCACCAGTTACCATAGTATCTAAGCATTTGACAAAACAGTTCAGCAAATGACGGGAAGCCAGAGATAGGCAACACAGGGAAATTGAGAAAGGAAAACCTTTCTAACCTGACTTGCCACTGTTCAGTGCCCTGACTTGTTTCACTGGAGGCCTTCACAATATTGCCAGCTGAAGGATGACAAAGAGGGCTATAGCTAGAGGAAAACAAACTTTGGAAATGGATCTGTGGTCTGGAGTCAGGCTTGTATAGTGAAAAGAGCGAAGACTTTGGGTTTGAATCCTGGCTCTGCCTGTTCCTACCTATGTGATTTTAGAGAAGGAACTCATGTCCCTGAACTTCTTTCCTCATCTGTAAGAAGGGCTGATCCTACATATCTTGCAGGATTGTCCTTAGAATGAGCAATCCTATATGTAAAGTGATCTGTACAGTACCCAGCATAAAATAGGTTGCTTCTAAATGGTAGTTGTTTTTGTGTGTCACAAGATGATTTTTGAGTGACATGACTAGGAGCACCATTAAGCAAAATTAGAAAATTAATTTGACTTTTATCTTACCTCTTTTGTCAGTACCTTTCTTACCTCCTAGAATCTTTTTTTTGAGACAGAGTCTCACTTTATTGCCCAGGCTAGAGTGAGTGCCGTGGCGTCAGCCTAGCTCACAGCAACCTCAGACTCCTGGGCTCAAGCAATCCTGCTGCCTCAGCCTCCCAAGTAGCTGGGACTACAGGCATGTGCCACCATGCCTGGCTAATTTTTTCTATATATATTAGTTGGCCAATTAATTTCTTTCTATTTATAGTAGAGATGGGGTCTCGCTCTTGCTCAGGCTGGTCTCGAACTCCTGAGCTCAAATGATCCGCCCACCTCGGCCTCCCAGAGAGCTAGGATTACAGGCGTGAGCCACCACACCCGGCCCCTAGAATCTTTTTAATACTCCCTCTTTTCAAGCTTACCTGTCCCTGCCCTTCTCCCCTCATGTGTATTCCTAAAAACCTATTTCCAGTTCCGTCCTAGTTTAATGTCAGGTATAACATGCCTTTTGGCATGTTAACTGATATCTAAAGTAATAACTGGTAATACCATAAAATATGAATCCCCAAGGCATATTTGCATTTTACATATCTGGCTTCAACTATAGTAGAACCTTTATAGCTGGACTCTGAACTCAAATGCCTAGTGGAATAAGTTGGGTAACATCTATACTGGTAGTTCTGGCCAGGATTGAGAGTGCTGGTATTGATGAGGATTATGGTAAGTAGAAGTCTTACCCTACCTAAGTGCATTTAGATTTTAAAAAGGTAAATGCCTCGCTAAGCCTTTGTAAGCAGAATGATTGGGGCTGGAATTGGTGTTTTGGGATTGTCACCCATTCTGTTCACTAAGTAGATAAAAGGATAGTTTAACTCCCTTATAGACTATACCCTACACTTTCATAATTCTGAAGTCCTAGTTTACCTTATCTCTGTTCCTAGTAGGTGTTCCAGCTCTTTGAAACTAAAATTTCTTCGGAAAGTGACATGCAGAAACAGGAGCCTCTCTTTTTCCTTTTTAAGGGATTGATCAATGATGAAGGATCATATCTCCTCTGAAAGGTAGTCATTCCCTCTGTAAATAGAATAAAGGAGTTCCAGATTTATGTAGAGACAAATAATTTTAGAATCAAAAGAGACATTAAAGTCACTAGCCAAAACTCTCTGAGGAAAAAAAGGCCCAATTTAAGAAAGGTATTGATTTTCTTTCTGGAGGATCCAGGGGAGAATCAGTTGCTTTGCCAATTCCGGCTTCTGGAGGCTGTCCACATCCCTCAGTTTATGTTACCGTTCCTCCATCTTCAAAGCCAGTAATGGCATGTAGAGTCTTTCTCACCTTGTATGACATTAACTGACTGCGTCTTCTGCCTCCCTCTTCCACGTTTAAGGACCCTTGTGATTACACTGGGCTCACACAGATAATCCAGGATAATCTCCTTTTTTAAAGATAACTGATTAACCACCTTACCTCCCCTTTGCAATGTGATATAACATATTTCTAAGTTCTGGGGATTGACATATGGACATCCTTGGGAGCCATTATTCTGTCTACTATAAAATGATTTTAATTAAGATAGATTAGATGGTGACATTACATGACAGAATAATTCTTCACTTTATAAAATTTTTATCACATTACTTTCTAGAGCCATATAGGGTTACTTAGCCAATAGATCTTTATTGTGCATTATTTGCCAGGCACTCTAAAACTTCTGGTGGGCTGGATGCAGTGGCTCATGCCTGTAATCCTAGCACTCTGGGAGGGCCAAGGTGGGAGGATCACTCAAGGTCAGAAGTTCAAAACCAGCCTGAGAAAGAGCGAGACCCTGTCTCTACTAAAAAAATAGAAAGAAATTAATTGTCTAACTAAAAATAGATAGAAAAAATAGCCGGGCATAGTGGCACATGCCTGTAATCCCAGCTAGTCAGGAGCCTGAGGCAAGAGGATCGCTTGAGCCCAGGAGTTTGAGGTTGCTGTGAGCTAGGCTGGCGCCACAGCACTCGAGCCTGGGTAACAAAGTGAGACTCTGTCTCAAAAAAAAAAAAAAAACACTTCTGGTGAACCTGCCTTTCAGTTTTGTATGCTCAAATGAGGGAGCCAGGTAACTAAAAAGTGCAGTCTAGGAGGAGGGGAGTTATAAGTAAGCACATGGCTGTAGAAATACACTGTCCTAGGAGAGTTACAGAAGGCGTCCAGGAGGAACTGATATCTAGGCTAAGTTAGAACAAATAAGTGCTAGACAAGTGAAAGAGGTGGGAATAGAGAAGAGAGGAAGGACATTAGAGGTAGTGGGCACACCGTGGACTAAAGCCCAGAAAACAAGAAGAAAGCATCCTATGTTTTGGCAACTATCAATATTCAGTTTGGCTGCAGCAAAGTAAAAGGTAAGAGTGAATAGAGGGGAAAAATAGAAAGTAGAGCAGTAGAGAGATTGGGCTTTGGGAGATTAATAAAGTCCAGATTATGAAATATTTTTTGTGTTATTATAACCAGTTTGGGCCTTACCAACAGGTTTGAACAAGAGAACGATGGGATGTGAGTTGCAGTTTTTAGGAGATTGCTTAGTCTGCAGTGTGGAGAGTGGGTTGGAGCAGTGCAAGATTACTGGCATTGCAAGTAGTTAAGGGGCTTTTGCAATAATCTATGCAAGGGATGCTGGTGATCTGTAATGAGGGAGTAGCTGTGGGCCTGGAAAAAAGTAAATGGATTCAAAGTTACTAAGGAGGTGGAATTGACAAGACTAGATCATTCAAAATGGTGTTTAAAAAAGAGTCCAGGGTAATCCTCAATTACCTGGTTTAGGAACCAGGATGCCTAATGCCTTTTACTGAACATAAGAATACAGAGGAGAGAAGGAGCAGGTCTGAGGAGACAAGGGCAGAAAACAGTGTTGTGGTTTTGGGTCAGGTGTCCTTAGACAGCTGACATGTTACTTATGACATATTAAACAGATCTAGAGCTCAGGACTGTGGTCTTGGCTAGAGATACAGATTAGGGAAATCTAGAAAGGACCTTAAAAATGGCCTACTCTAGGCTGGGCGTGGTGGCTCATGTCTATAATCCCTGTACTTTGGGAGGCCAAGGAAGGAAGATCTCCTGAAGCCAGGACAAAATAGCAAGAACCTGTCTCGACAAAAATTTAAAAATTTACCAGGCACGGTGTTGCATGCCTGTGGTCCCAGCTACTAGGGAGACTGAGACAGGAGGATCACTTGAGCCCAAGAATTTGAAGCTGCAGTGAACTATGATTGCACCACTGCATTCCAGCCTGGGTGACAGAGCAAGACCCTTTTTCTTGAAAGAAAAACCAAAAAACTCTAACCTCTTTTTTTTTTACATTGTGGAAGTTAAGGTTTAATCTAGAGAATACATTGTCCATCTTTGCAGGTGAGAGGATAGGTATTATTAGGATATGAATCTGGGGCTCATAATAAACTAAAACTTGTTTTCTGTACATCAGAGTTCTACTTCTGTTAAACAAAGAGGTTCTCTTCATAGAGTTAAAAATGGCAATGGTGATTCTCAAATTTTTATTGATCTTGTACTGTGGAAATATTCACCAGGCGTTAGGAATATAGTAGTGTCAAAACAGGCCTTACCCTTATCCTCCTGGACCCATTGAGGGAAGGCAGGTATCAAATAATAAAATTATTACAAGGGTGCATAGCGCTTAAAGGCAATTTTCGGAGCTGTGCCTTTAGTCAGGAGGATGTACAGCTTGCTTATTGAACCGACACAAGTTCAATGTTCGTGGAATGGAGAGAGCAATTTGGAGGATGGTATGAGGTAAGCTTTGAAGTGTTACCTCCTGGGTATTCTGAATGCTAAGAAAAGCAAAGCTCAGTTGAGGGTTTATAGTTGGGGGTAACATATCGCCTATTCTAAGGACGGCCCTAACCTCATGGCTAGAATGGCAGAAATGTGGTCCCTGTCATTCTCTACCTCTTTCCAACAGACTGCCCCATTTCCAGAAACAGTGGGAGAGGTGTCTGTTGCAATTGACAGCATAAACGTAGAAGAAGGGAATAACAGAATACAGTAAAAAACCAGAAAATTCAAGAATTTTGCATAGTCTACATAATAGCTATCTGTTACATTATAACAAACTTTAGCAGCTCAAACCAGTAAATATTTATTATCTCATGGATTCTGTGGGTGGGGAATCTATGTGTGGCTTAGCTTGGCACCTCTGGCTCAAGTCTCTCATAAAGTTACAGTCAAGGTGTAGGCCAGGCCTATAATCTTTTCAGGTTTCCACTGGGGCTGGATAATCTGCTTCCACAATCACTCACATGGTTCTTGGCAGGCCTCAGTCCCTTGCCATGTGCCTTACTCCACAGGGCTGCCTTACACCATGACAGCTGACTTCCTCCAGGGCTAGCAGTCCAAGCGAGAGCACGCACCCAAGCTAGAAGCCATACTTTTTTAATAATCTAATTTTGAAACTGACATTCTATTACTTCTATATATTTCATTCATTAGAAGTAGGTCACTAAGTCCAGCCCACACTTACTTGGAGGGGATTATATAAAGGTGTGAGTACTAAGCCTTGTTATGTTTTGTTTTTTGGAGCTGGGGGTCTTATTCTGTCACCCCGGCTAGAGTGCAGTGGCATCATCATAGCTCACTGTAGCCTCGAACTCCTGGGCTCAAGTGATCCTCCTGCCTCAGCCACCCAAATGGCTGGGACTACCAGGTGCACGCCACCACATCCAGCTAATTTTTAAAATATTTTGTAGAGACAAGGTCTCAATATGTTGTCCAGGCAGGTCTTAAACTCGTTGGTCTTGAGCAGTCCTCCCTCCTCACCCTCTCAAAGAAATTATAGGCATGAGCCACCACAGTTGGCCTCAGTCATGTTCTTAAAATGCAATATCTATTAATATGTAGAGAGGTGAAAAAGAAGAGAATTGCAGTCAATCATGCCTTTCAAATTCTGTCCAAAACCCAGCATTCTCCATCAAGTGCCAGTAGTATGATACGTGTTTTATAAGTAATTTGGTGATACTTTATATGAAGAAAAATAAAGAAATCTACACCTTCAAATTCATATCAGTATTTATACAGCTACATATATATTAACAGATGAATGAAGACTTTTATTTTTCCATTAGAAATACACTAACTTGGCTGGGCGCGGTGGCTCACGCCTATAATCCTAGCACTCTGGGAGGCCGAGGTGGGCTGATTGCTCGAGGTCAGGAGTTCGAAACCAGCCTGAGCAAGAGCGAGACCCCGTCTCTACTATAAATAAAAAGAAATTAATTGGCCGACTAATCTATATAGAAAAAATTAGCCAGGCATGGTGGTGCATGCCTGTAGTCCCAGCTACTTGGGAGGCTGAGGCAGCAGGATTGCTTGAGCCAAGGAGTTTGAGGTTGCTGTGAGCTAGGCTGACACCATGGGACTCACTCTAGCCTGGGCAACAAAGCAAGACTATCTCAAAAAAAAAAGAAAGAAATACTCTAACTTTACTAGTATCAAAATGCTAAATTTTACCATATTAACTAGTTCATTCTAAGCACACTGAATTCATGAGTTATCAAATATAAAATATTCCCTGGTTCCCTGAGAGAAAGACAAATAAAATTCTCAGATTTTATGTGACGTTAAAGTATTAATATATGATATTCTTATATATCTGAAAATACACATATTTTATTTGATTGCATCTAAGACTTTGGTGCTTAAGTTGTCTGTGGACCTTGATAAGTTTAAGAATTAGCATATGGGGGGCCGGGCGCGGTGGCTCATGCCTGTAATCCTAGCACTCTGGAAGGCCGAGGCGGGCGGATTGCTCAAGGTCAGGAGTTCAAAACCAGCCTGAGCGAGACCCCATCTCTCTACTATAAAAATAGAAAGAAATTAATTAGCCAACTAATATATATATAAAAAAATAATAAGCCGGGCATGGTGGCGCATGCCTGTAGTCCCAGCTACTCAGGAGGCTGAGGCAGCAGGATTGCTCGAGCTCAGGAGTTTGAGGTTGCTGTGAGCTAGGCTGACGGCAGGGCACTCACTCTAGCCTGGGCAACAAAGCGAGACCCTGTCTCAAAAAAAAAAAAAAAAAAGAATTAGCATAACTAATTGCATGCTTGGGCAAATCCCTTGCATACTTTTAGTTTTTAATAAAACATGTTAAAATATAAAATGTCAAAATCAAACTTCTAAGAGGAAAATTAGGGAATCCAAACAGTGGTGCTAATTGAAATGTTCCACGTAATTTAGATTCTAACTCCCAGCAATATTTATGTGTACTAAATGTTCCTTGAATATGAAAAGCCTGGAGCAACCTCTAGAAAGTGGAGAAATTTGAGGGAATACCTGTAAGTGCTGTGATAAAAAAGTGTGTAACTGCCAAGGAACTTACTTGCTTTTATAGCCTAAAGGGCCATAGGATGAGGAAACTTTGGCCTTAAACAGCCTAAGGGAGCTCTCACTGGTCGGCATTTGTTAAATTCCCTTTGAGTGTCATGAGGTTCATTTCTTGAAATACTTTTTTAGATTCTTCAGATTCACTCTGCATCTGTAAAATGTAAATATTAAGTTTAGGTTACTCAGATAAGTGTATCTGTCTGATATAATGAGCATAATAGTATTTGAGTTAAAGATAAGCTGGAGACAGAGGCACCTAAATACTAAAGGTAGGCTTCTAGATCCAGATAGTGGTTCACTATCATTTATCAAAATTTCTTTTTCCTTTACTTTTTTCTTTTCTTCCCCCCAATTCCCCACCCCAAGAGAAAGGGTCCCACTTTATTGCCCAGACTGGAATGCAGTGGTGCAACTATAGCTCACTGTAACCTCAAACTTCTGGACTCAAGCGATTCTCCTGCCTTAGCCTCCCAACTAGCTGAGACTAGAGGTGCATGCCACCATGCTTGGCTAATTTTTTAAATTTTTTGTAGAGCCTAGGGTTTTGCTGTGTTTCCCAGGCTGGTCTCAAACTCCTGGCCTCAAGTTATCCTCTAGCCTTGGCCTCCCAGAGTGCTGGGATTACAGATGCTTGGCCTTATTTATTAAAATTTCGAATGAGTAGTTAGAGCTCTGCTTCTGTAAGAGGTCAGCAAAGCAAACAAGCTATAAAAACGGGCCTGGTCCTTCTAGTCAAGAAAAGTGGGCCGGGCCCGGTGGCTCACGCCTGTAATCCTAGCTCTCTGGGAGGCCGAGGTGGGCGGATCATTTGAGCTCAGGAGTTCGAGACCAGCCTGAGCAAGAGCGAGACCCCATCTCTACTATAAATAGAAAGAAATTAATTGGCCAACTAATATATAGAGAAAAAATTAGCCGGGCATGGTGGCGCATGCCTGTAGTCCCAGCTACTCGGGAGGCTGAGGCAGCAGGATTGCTTGAGCCCAGAAGTTTGAGGTTGCTGTGAGCTAGGCTGACGCCATGGCACTCACTCTAGCCTGGGCAACAAAGGGAGACTCTGTCTCA
>VSMD01082097.1:0-14453 GCA_008750895.1 Mirza zaza
TTTCAAAGCCTCAGTGAAAGGTAGCAGCGTCCCTGACACCACGTAGAAGGACAGGCCACACATAAAGAGCATCTTGAAACGCAAGAGGAAGGCGGGCTGGCAGGCGAGAGCAAGGGGAGGTGGGGACCACATGAAAAGATGCGATTCTCACGAGTGCTGAGTACAGAGCTCCCCCAAATCCTCCCACTCCGGAAAGAACAAAGTACTCATTTTTAGCAACCTAAGAACAGAAGAAGGGGATATTGGCAGAGCCTCTTCATATTAAGGAGCAATTAAGTTATTAGGAGATTTCAGAGAAGTTCCAACAGAACACAGAGCCTTTCTCTTGCATTACGAAATACCTCTGAGCTCTTCATGAAATCACGAGATATAGCACTGCCGTGTTGTTATTTTTTGTGGCCATTACATTCACTCATTCGTCCAACAAATATTCATCCAGTGACCTCCACGTGCAGGTTTTTGAAAACAACTTTATGGGCATCACGAATTCCTGTAGAAAAAAGAATCTAAGATCCGGAGTTAGAAACCCTAGATCTGAGTTGCCACTCTGCCATGCACGTGATTGTTAACACGCCACAGAAAAGCCGATTTCTGGGCCCCAGTTTTGTCACCTGTAGAATGATACTCTGATGCTGCTTCAAGAGTATGTGAAAGGGTTCTTTCTGTGAATGCCAAAGGTTGGGCCACTATTCTTGTAAACTCTCCTAACGGGATGGACGACCACACACCTGGTGTGCCCTGAACGTTCCCAGTTATACCTGTTCCCCAGCGCGTTTATCCTTCTTACAGGTGGCCCAGTTTGACAAATGAATGGCATGCTCCCCTAATGAGGGTCATCTGTGTGACAGAAAAGCATATATGAGTGGGACCAGGGTTGCAACCTTATTGTTCACTTGCAATAAATTTCCATATTGTACTAGCTGTTTGTGGAAGCTTTTTTCTGCCTAACAATACTTGCTCTCTTTGAAGTGGCAGCAAACTCAAACTCAGGTGTGAAAATTAAACCTGTTCACAGAAGTGTGTGCTCTGCTGCACATTTGCACAGAGATTTCTAGAAAAGAAAAGAAAAGAAAAGGATGGATTGTGGCGCACCCATCATGAATGCAGCGTCTGGGCATGAGGCAATGTTCTCCCGCGCAAAGGCATGCTTCAACCCACAAATGGAAATGTTGCATTTCAAAGCAACAGTATTCTGGGCTTTGCCAATAGGCACACAGCACTGTCCCAGTCTGGCAAAAACTGAAAACCAAGAGATTTTGGTTTTATCAAGTGGAATTAGCTGCTGAACTGTGGTCGAGTGAGAGACACTGGCCGTGGCTTGATTCTCACACTTCAGCTCTGGACCCAAGAGCCCTGGGCGATGCTTCTCAGTCTTGCCCAGTTTCTATTTTCTGACTAGGGGAGCGGGTGTGATTATAGTACCTGCCTCCTGGAGCTGCCCTGAGGGTTGGGAGGGCTGATGCACAGAGCATTTAGCATAGCGTGCGACACGCAGATTGTCCATGAGCTGTAGAGAGCCTCATCATCCTCCGTTTGCTGCTCCCTGCAGAGCACCTGCAGCGGCTCACGAGCATCTTCATAGGCTACAAGCAGGTGGCAGAAGAAAGAGGGGGCCAGCCCCTGCCACACCTGCTCTCCTTTGGCCTTGTTTCCAAATACCTGTGGGAGTTTCCAGAACAAAGACGTTCAAATGTGGTCAGTGAGTGGGGGTGCTCTCTGTATCAGTTAGGCATTGCCACGATAATGCCGTGTAACAAACTACCCCCAAACTTGGTGGCTTAAAACAATAGTGATGCATTCTCACCCATGTGTGGCTCAGCTGGTGTCAACTAGCTTAGGCTGAGCCGTGCCTCAAACTGCTCTGGGTGGGGGGAATTTGGCAGGTGGGTTGCTCTGCGAGGACGTGGCTCTCATCCTCATCCTGCGGCTGGTGGCCTGTCCAGAGCGTGTGCTTCTGATAACCACAGCAGGAGCACTAGAGGGCCAAGTGGAAACCCTCCAGGTCTGTTAAGGTCTAGGCCCAAACCCAGTCACTGCCACTTCTGCCCAGATACCATTGGCCAGAGCAAGTCACACGGCCAAGCCCAAAGCCAAGGGCAGGAGCATCCCCCAGAAAAGGTCCGTGGCAAGGATGTGGTGGTAGAGAGAGGTGAAGAACTCGGTCATTAATCCAACCAACCACACGCTATCTCATCTTTTTCAGAAAAAGAAGGAACAAATAAATTTGGAGCACCCACTGTGGGGCCAGGACTCAGGTCATCTTCAATAAACTCTATGAATCAGATAATTTCTCTCCACCTTATAGGTGAAGACACACAGGTGAGTATTGCATCAATTAGCTTTTGGTACATAGCAGGGCACTCCCAAACAGTGTTGAAGGCCACCATTTCCTTTTTGGGGGTGGGGACAGACAGGGTGGCATTACCATAGCTCACAGCAACCTCAAACTCCTGGGCTCAAGCGATCCTCCTGCCTCAGCCTCCCGAGTAGCTGGGATTACAGGTGTGTGCCACCACACAGGGGGACCTTCAGGCCACCATTTCTTTAGCTCACAATGCCATATGTCAGCGGTTTAGACTGGGCTCAGATGGCTTCTCTTTTGCTGATCTCCGCAAGGCACTGTGTGCCCCTGGCCAGCTGGCAGGTCAACTGGAGGCTGACCGGTCTGACCCGGCCTCACCCGCCTGTGTGGCAGTTGGACGGCCGTGGCTGGCATGTGTGCTCTCCGGTCCCGGCACATTAGCCTGGGTTTCAAGGGCAGCAAGAGAGTGAGCCCCAGTGAACACGCACTTTTTAAGCCATCGCTGGCTTGTTTGCTAATGTCCCAGTAGCCGAAGCAAGACACAGGCCCGTGCAGAGCCAGCGTGGGAGGGGACCATGCAAGGGGGCAGAGAGAGGAAGTCAAGTAAATTACAGCCATTTCTGTAATCTGCACAAGCACCTTGCTCGGGGCACACAATAAACGCGTGGCAGAGCTCCCTCTTTGATGCTCCGTGCCACGGCGAGCACAGCCTCACGTGTCCCTAATGTGTTCCAGACATGCCCGCCACTTCCCACAGGGCCATGTCAACCGCCTGGTCCTCATCAGCCTTTCTGTTCAGACCAAGGCCAAGAGCCCGATGTCTTAGGACTTACATAAAAATTAATACACAAATGTATTTACGCAACCTTCGGAAAACCAACGTGAATGTCTTAGAAGCAAAACTGACTTTCAGAGAAAGAAATCTTGCCGATGTGATTCTAGATGAATGCTCGGAACGCACTTTAATAAACCGAGGCCGAGGATTCCACCGGTCTCCGCCCTCCTGCCCCGACAGCCCGTCTCTTGTCAGGCTATTGCCAGCCGTGGTTTCCAAAGAAGAGCCAGGGAGTCACTCAGGGCGCCCAGAGCCTAGTGGGTGAGCTTTCACCCCGGAGCTGCGTACAAATGAATTCACCCGTCTTGCACCAGATATCTGGAAAAGGGCAAAATCATTTTCCAAATTGGAGAGGATGGTGGGGGGGGATGTGTTCAGTGTTAACTGCAATTAGTCACGCTTCGGAATATCCTGGGGAAAGTCTACTCTCGAGTTATTATTGACATAGCGAAGTGGAGGAGGTTAAAAAGGAGTCTGCAGGCACCATTAATTAACCTCTCCATTATTTTTATTTCCCTGTGCGTTTTCCTGACGGACAGGAGGTCGCGGGGTCAGACCCTGTTAGAGTCGAGGGCATCCCGGCATTTTCGGAGCCCAAGCCTCCTGCTTCCCAGAGACAGGAGAGACTGCTCTAGACACTCACAACCCCAGTGGGCTTTCGGGTGGGCACAGATCCTGGGGCCACAGCATCTGGGAGGCAGGTCCCTCCTCCACGTCCTAATAGTTCTCCTCTAGGAAGCCTTCCTGGATGATGAACTTCTCCCTCTTCTGTAACCCTCAGCCTTCCCTGGTGCCTCCTTGTAGTGAATTCTGGGGACTGTGCCCAGATCCCTTCTGTAGGACCAAAGCGCGCACCCCCCCAGCTGTTCCACCTGCAGCCCTCGCTGGCAATTGCCTTCAGCCCCAGGGAACAGCCTTACCCAGGGTTGCGCCCCTCCCCGGGGCAGTCAGTCTGTGGCCAGTGACAGCTGAAGCAGGCAGACAAAGCTCAGCCCATTTCCCTCCATCCCGGGACAAGGCTGAAGGTCACCCCTGGCCTCACAGCTCCCACGGGCTCAGCCAGGGCCTCTGCTGCACCTGCTTCGTGGATGCTCTTCTCCTTCCGCCCGGTCCTCCCTGCCTTCCGCGTCCACCCCCAGACGCCTTCGGCACGCCCGCCCCATGCAGAGTCTATTCCAGGGAATTCCACCCGGGACTCTCCTTCGCGGCATCCCAGGCCTTATTTTATGTTTGCTAACGGGGTGCTCTGACGCCGAACTCACCTGGATACATTGACATACGCTTAAATCTTGATGGCTAAAAATGAGGAAAACTGCAGTTTTAATGTTACGCACAGTTTCCTCCTTAGCGCGAGGTGGAGGCTAACCTGTCCCTGGGGAGAGACTGAATGTCTGTCTGCTTGAGGGTGGGAGGACATTTCAATGTCCTCGGGGCCATGCAAAGTAGAGCTCCAAGTCCACACTGGGGTGGCGGGGTTGAGGCCACAGTGTGATCAACTGAGCACCGTGTCCCGACACTCGAGGCTATCTTCCATCTCAGCCAAGACCATGACTCGGCTGATGGGAATCCAGCTGTGGGGGAGAGGTGGGCCTCCCTCCCCTGAGTGAATGGACTCTGGGCTGGAGGACTGTGATGACAGCTGTCCCCCTCACTCCTGGAGCGGGCTGGCCCTGTCGAGAGTGGCAGTCTGGGATGGACACCTAAGGAGAGAGAATGCCAAACGGGGACCCTGGGAAGGCATGGCTGGTAGATGCCAGGCCTGGGTTCCAGAAGAGATTTAGAAACTGTCCTCACCTGCACTGCAGTCTCCCTACCCTGCCAGCCTCCAAGGTCCTCCCCATGACCTAGTAGTCTCTCCTCAACTTTGTAGAACTAAGTTAACATCCCTGTGTCCACATTTGGATATATAAGGAGACCTCCGGGGGCCTAGACAATGAGGGTGACATAAGGGACTGGACACATGTGGGCAAGGTGACAAATTTTGATTCAGCCAGACTCATGGAACGAATGCCTCCTCAGAGGTGCTCAGAAACTCTCGGAGTGGGAGCGGGGGTCTGACAAAAACAGGCGTCCCGAGTTGCAGGACGGCCTGGGACTTGTTGGCTGGGGCTGGGTGTTGAGGGACACGTGCATCCTGCAAAACTTGAGTCTATTGGACTCGGGTTCATTGGGCTGTTTCCTTAAGAGCAGGGAGCATGCCTCATTCCTTTCTTGGGTCGGAAGGGTGTGGGGACCTCAGTCCTACAACCACGTGGAACTAAATTCTGCAACAACCTGAATGAACTTGGAAGCAAATTCTTCCCTGGGGCCTCTAGATATAAGCCCGGCTGGTGGACACCTTGAGTTCAGTCTTGTGAGACCCTGAGAAGAACCCAAGCAAGCCCTGTGGACTTCTGACCTATAGAACTGTGAGATAGTGGACTTCTGACCTATAGAACCGTGAGATAATAAATGGATGTTGTTTTAAGCCACGGCATCTGTGGAAATTTCAGGAATAGAAGGCGGATACAGTCTTCTTTGAAAGCTCTTTGCAGCACGAAGAGTGGACTGGGGTTGAATTCCAGTTGTAATTCTCATTGGCTGTACAACCTCCAAGGCTCAGTATTCTCATCTACAAAGTGACGGGTAGAAGACCTACATGTCAGGAGTGTCCCAGTTCCTGCAGCCAGAAGACTTGGCGTTGAAGGCTCCATTTCTCACAAACTGGCTCTTCCTGGGAGAGTCACTTGACCACTCTGCACCTCAGTAGTCTCCTCTGTGAAATGGGCACATTATTGTTCATCATAGTGTTGCTCTAAAGATTATATCAAAGGAGATGACAGACGTAGGGCATGACACCAACATTTGCTATTACACCATCAGCCTGAGCCCAAACCACAGACATCATACGCCCAAGAACAGGCCAAAACGGGCCATCTTCTGCGAGTCTATCATCAAGCACCACCATTTTTGTGTTGTGTAGGACCCTCTGATTAAGAAATTTACTGAATGTTTAAGGGAAATTGCCTAAATACCTTGTTATCCTTTTGAGTAGCCTAGTATCTTGATGCAATATTTTACTTGCTCAAAAAATAAGACACTCTGACAGCTCAGAGCAAGTCCTAGGCTTTGAGCCTCTCTCAGGAGCGTGCACAGGGGGCTTTGTTTTTTGTCAGGAAAGAACCTTCTCCAAAGAGCCCCATCATCAGAAACATTTTTGCCGCAAGAGACTGTCCAATCAGAAACTGTGCTGTCATTCACGTTTTCACTCAGGTGCCTCCTGCCCAGTCCCGCAAGGAAAGCTCCCAGTGAAGATCTAGGTGGGGTGGGAATTAGGACAAGGCGGTGACTCGCTCAGCCTGAGGGGCCGTGTGGCCGGCTGAGTGGGCCGCTCCGGATCTAAGCGTCCCCCACACGTGGTGCCATGTCTGGGCGCCAGTGCCCCTGGGGTGATTCGTGGGTGCCCCGATCACAGCCCCCGTCTTACCTAATAGATTTCTGAAGTTTCCCACCGAGCATTTTATCTCAGATGACAGTTATTTCTATTAATGGGTGGGCCCCGTCAGTTTCCTGACCCCGGCCGGGAGGGATGTCTTTCTGTTCCAATGGCAGTCATCGTTTCTGTGAAGCCATGCGTGTGAACGAGGCGGCCGGTGCACGGCACCTTGCACGGGCTGTCACTCACGTTGACATCTCCATGTTGGAGCGTTTTCTCAAAGTTTTCTCCACGTGACCCACAAGTTAAAGATCAGGGGGCTGCCTTCCTCCCAGCCGCCTGTGTGCCAATCATCCTTACCTAAAAATGAGAGTTACAAATAAGCCGCGCTGCTGTTTATCCTCTCCTGCCCGGCCCGTCTCCCTCCTGTCAATCTCAGCTGTCATTACGGAGACGCAGAGGCTCTCCCCCGCCCCAGGTCACAGAGGAGCTGCTCCATTCCTCCGCTGCTTGTTTCCCTTTCGTGATGTTTTATAAAATCATCATGCTCTTCTGCCTTCAGGCTTTGCCTGCTGATAGAAGAGGAAAACACTGTTCCTCTCCTTCCTTCCCTCTTTTCCCTCTCTTTTCTCCCTTCCTCCCCTCCTACTGTCCATCTTCTTTGTCCATCTCTCCCCCCTCTCTCCTCTTTTCCTCCTTTCCTTCTCTCCTGTGCCCTCCCTTTCTCTTTCCTTTCCACTCCTCATCCTTCCCCCGTTTTCTTCATCCCTCCCTCTCTATTCTTCCTGTTCTCTGATGTCTTCGCAGGAGGAAGTCAAGAGACCGCTTGCTCCTGCCCACCCAGCTCCTTCCTCTAAACCCGCCAGCCGCCAGCCCCTCGTCCGCAACTCCCCGCCCAGGCCTTCTGCCCAGCGCCAGGCTGAACCTCGGGCCCCTGACACCTGCTTTCCACTCCGGCTGAGCCACCCTCTTCTGGCCGACTCCTTGTTGCCCCATTGAGGCTTTGCCTCTCCCCTCTGATCAGCGTCCCTCTCCACCTGGGGACCTGGGCTCACCTGATGGGATGCTACCTGAGTGAGCGCCTCGTTCGGTCACCCAGTCAGTGTTCCCCGAGCGCCTGCTGCATGCCGGGCTCTGCAGAGGCACCGGGCAGTCCGGGCTTAACAAGACAGTCGCAGACCCTGCTCGCAGGAAGCCACAAGCCTCCCAGGGGAGAGACACTAAGCAAATCTCCACTGATACTTGTGTAATCACAGTTGTGATGCGTGTCACAAAGGAAGAGTCTGTCATCAATCAACACGCGTCTTTGCCTGCCCTGCTCCCCAGGGGGGTCCCTCCTTGGAAACGGCATTCTGGGTTTAAGACCCCCATCCTGGAGGATCAGTCGCTGGCCCCGGGGTGCTGAGGCATCTTCAGGATGCAGATCCAGAGGCCAGCAAAGGTACCAGGAAAAGACTCACTGTGCCATGTGGCCCTTCCCCCCTACCCCCCCTCCCCCGGGGGGAGCGGGCCTGTTTACCTGCTGCGTCTGAAGTGTTTTGTGCAGTCTCAAGTGTGTCCTCAAGTGTTTTGTTCTGGAGTGAGGGGTGAGCGCGGTCCCCCCACCCCCACCGGGCGCTGCCTGCAGCACTCGCACGCTGCCATTTGCACCGCACAGGGCGAGACCTGAGCACTGAGCTGTGGGAGCCCAGAGGTGCCTGTACAACAACAGAAACGAGAGAAAAAGCAGGAGTCTTAAAAAAGCACAGAAGTGGTGGAGAGAGGGAAGAAACTCATCTATTGCGTTCATCAGCCTCAGCCTCTCATGTGCAAAATGGGGGTGAGGATAGTATAAAGACGTTTGTAAAGCATTGCACATAGCAAACATCAGCCTCCTTTTTCTGAGATCTGCAGTTAGAAGCCCCAGCGGAGGAAACTAAGAAGAGGGTGGGAGGGAGGTGAAGGATCAAAACTTACCTATCGGGTTCGGCGCACACTCTTCTGCTGACGGGTACACTGAACGCCCTGACTGCACCATTATAAAATTCATCAGTCTAACAAATAACACTTGCCCCCCCCACCCAGAATCTACTTTTTAAAAAGTCCCAACAGAGAACGTGGCTATAACGTGTGAAATTGGCACCAAGAGCCTCAGCGTTCACGGAGAGTGGGCTCCGGAGGTCCCCAAGAAGGAGATCTTGCAAAGATCCTCAGCACTCAAACGGGACAGGGAGCAGGTAGAGAGGGTGCACACACATCCTCTTGTCAAGTTCACCCTCTACTCGGTGGTCATCAAAGTGAAAGGGGGACACATGTGGGTAAACTGAGGAAGCTGGGTGAACCGGCTGGTGCCCTGCGGGAAATGGGGTTTGCACTTTGCAAGCAGCCTTCGTGTCTGTCCTCCACGCAGACTCTGACAAGTCAAGACTGGTGACGACCGATGAACTTTTCTGCAGGGCATTTCTCCCGGCAATTTCAGGAAGTTCCTGTGTGTGCAAAACCGAATGGAGGCAGGCGCTGCTGACCTCATTGACCAGCTGTCACTGGGAACCCGCAGTACTCTACCTGGAGGGCTGGCTTACAGATATTAGAAGTTAAAAAAAAAAAAAAAAGACTACTGTTAACTTTTAAACTAAAATAGCAACCCAAAGTCAGACAATTAAATGGGGAAGCCGCGCACAAATGTCACACACAGAGGGGGAGGAGATCAAAGGCAACTGCGGTCTCTGATAAAGATCAAGAGAGACAACTCAGGTTTTATAGCTATGCTGACAAATGGCTGAAATGGGGAAAAAAAAAAAACCCAACACTGGGAACTTGATTTCTCAATATGCCTGTAGACCGGCCTGTGCTGCAGAGATCAAAGGCTAGCTTCAGAAACAAAATGCCACAAGAAATGACACACTCTTTGTTTTTACTGTTATTTCGGGGGGCAATTTGTATTTCAGACCTGTGACTCAAGGCTTGGAAATTTATAAGCCAGTGTGGAGAGAGGTCAGTCAGCTGGCTGAATAGTGCAAGGGAATATTGCGCTTAGAAATTCCTTTCATACCTTCCCAACCTCCCCCCTCCTGAATAAAGAAGGTGATAAAAGACCTCTGTAAATAATATGGTATCTCCATTAAACCCTCCCAGTCTGAGGCAACACTGTTGTGAAACTGTGTAGCTGTGTGTGCACACGTGGGATGATCCATCATGGCCACTTTCTTGCATTTTACTCTCCCATAACACACCCCTGTCTCCTGGACTTTCCTCCCTCCAACTTTCTCTTCAACATCATCGTTATCATTGTCTAAGTCTGGTCTTCCTTGAATTGCTGTAGCGACATCTGTGTCTGTAGCACTGAAAACTATCCATCTCCCGATCTGTCCAAATGTGTAGACATTTGGCAGCAGGTAAACAAACATCCAGATGTGTGACTCCTTCAGTTTTTGTCTGGAGCTTTGGCACCATGTAGTGACATCTGGAATGAAAGTGAGCCTATTCCTTTGATTTTCCACATTTGGTTATCATTATATTCTTATTTTTGTATAATGTACCAACTCATCTAGGTAGCCATCAACAGGCATAATAATACGGTTGACATTTTACACAAACAATTATCCTTCAAATGGAAGTTGGTAAATGGATTATGAACAAATCCAAGAATATTTTGGCAAATATCCCCGGAAAGCTGTGTTGGGACTAAAGCCACGTAAAGCTCAGCGTTCTGGCTGGGGGATTGATGGTGTGTTTGAAAAGCTTAATAAAACATTAAGATTGTTGATGCTGCTGATTCCAAGAACACAGGTAGAGAAGTTTAATCAGATGTCAGGTGACATAGAAAACAGAAATGAAATAGATCAAAAATGTATGTCCTATACTTGGTATATTCACATCTCACCAGTAGAAAATTAGAACACAGGATGATGCTCAGACTTTTGTAGTGTGTTGGGGGAAGCTGAGAAGAAAGAATGTGCTGCCTGCTGTTGCTGACTCTGTTCCCACCCGGTGCCATCGGGGGCCAGGGCAGCACAGAGCACCCCTCCCTTTCTGCAAGGCCAGAAGTGACCCCTGTGTAAACCGATGCTCCAGTCCAAACCCACACGTCCTGTGTCTCTGGATAGGTCAGAAACACAGATCCTCGTTGGAGCTCCCTCGGTGTGGCTTTAGCTAAAAAGAGCTGTCTTCTTTTCTAGTTACTTTTTATTGTAGAAATTTTTAAGTGTAAATTTTACTGAATTCTACTGAATTCTGCATCTGTTTACAGGCATACCTGGTTTTATTGCACTTTGCTTTCTTGCACTTTGCAGATGCTACATTTTTTACAAATCAAAGATTTCCGGCCACCTTGTGCTGAGCAAGTCTGTCTGCTCCACGTTTGCAACAGCATGCGCTCGCTTTGTGTCTCTGTGGCACGTTTTGCTAATTCTTGCAACTTTTTCATTATTATCATATCTATGATGATCTGCGATCAGTGATGTTTGATGTGGTTATTCTAATTGTTTTGGGGTGCCACGAACCATGCCCATATAAGATGATAAACTTAATGGGTAAATATGTGTTGTTCGACTACCCCACTGGCCAGTGTGGTTCCCCAATCTCTCTCCTCCTCGGGCCTCCCTATTTCCTGAGACACAACAATGTTGAAATTAGGCCAATTAATAATCCTACAATGACTTCTAAATGTTCAAGCGAAAGGATGAATCATACGTCTTACTATAAATGGAAAGCTAGAAAATATTAAGCTTTGTGAGGAAGGTGTGTCAAAAGCAGAGACTGGCTGAAAGTTAGGGCTCTTGTGCCAAACAGTTAGCTGAGGTGTGAAAACAAAAGAAAAGTCCTTGAAGAAAATTAAAAGTGCTACTTCAGTGAACACATGAATGATTAGAAAGCAAAACAGCCTTATTGCTGATATGAAGAAAGTTTTAATGGTCTGGACCAGAGGTCCTCCAAACTATGGCCCGAGTGCCACATGCAGCCCGCTGAGAACATTGATCTGGCTCGCCAGGTGTTTTTGCTGCCGCAGCCTGTCCTGCTTAGCAGCCAACTCATCCCGGGCCCACAGTGTGCATGTGTGGAATGTGCGCCGCACTCTCTAACGGCCCTCCAATGGTCTGAGGGACAGTGAACTGGCCCCCTGTTTAAAAAGTTTGAGGACCCCTGGTCTGGGCAGAAGATCAAACCGGACACAACATCTCTCCATGCATACATAGTCAATCAATGTCCCTGTTGTTGGTGAATAAAGGAATGAATGAATCTAACTGTAAAGGAAAAAAGTAAGTTGAGTCAAGTTTGTAAACCCAAGGTATTAATATATGAAAGTCAAATTTTATCATTCTTAGAAAATTTCTCATGACTCTAAAATGAAGGAAAAGTAAAGCTGATTTAGAATATAATTTGAAGAGTAGTTGAGGTAACATAGGAATTGGAAATATTATCCTGGGGCCATGGCGAAATATAACATTTTGATGTAAATATAAAACATGATGACATTATATGGGTTTTAGTTTTCATAAAAGAGGCAAAAAATATTTTCCATAATAATATACTCATTTCTCCAAGCATTCATATTCTACTTAGATACATAAAAAACTTGGGTATTTTAAATATGTAAATAAATGCACACACACAGAGAGTTAGATGGATTTAATATACAGAAATATAGGTGCTTCTAAATGATCAAGTTTTACAGGTAGATGAAAGATTGGTTATAATAATAATCTATATATATTTGGTGGAAGAAGAAGCAAAAATAAAATATGTTTAATCAAGAGACAAAGAGAATAAAGCGGAATGTTCGGAAACTTTAGGCTTGATAAAAGGATTCAAGCCTAATCCAGAGCCAGGCCCTAACTAGGTAGGGAACTTGTAGCATACATACTCTGGACAAAAGGGAAACCATTCAGTGATGTGGAAATTATGAAAGAATGCATTGTTGAAGCTGTAGGATGCTTAGACCCCAATAATGTTTCAAAGTACAAAGAACTGCCTCTCCCAAGGAGAACCATAACAGATCAACAGCATGAATTAGCCTTCAACTTGACAGAGCAACTTCAGGCAATACTTCAAAAAGAGAATACATATTATTCAATTGCTTTTGATGAATCAACTGATATCACTGACTCAGCATGGGCTTTACACTTCATTTGGGTCATACCATTTTCTTTGCTATGAAGAGTTACTCATTTTGGACACTCTTATGAAGAGAACACAGGGAATAGATATCTTCAGCAACTTTCAAGATAAATGTTGTGAAGTTGGACTGAATTTGGTAAATTTAGTGAGTGTCTGTACAGATGATGGTGCACCTTCCATGACAGGAAAACATGAAGAGTTTCTTGCACAGATTAAAAAAAAATATTAACAGATACAGGAGTTCTCACTTCTCTTCATTGTATCTTGCATCAGCAAAATCTCTGTGCTAAAGCTAGTTTTAAGTGGCACTTTGCAATAATTTATAAGTATTGTTAGGTATATTCATGCAAATGCAATGCAGCATAGTCAGTTTTGTAACATGCTGAAATTGAAAAATGAGGTATTCAGTGTGGATTTGCCATATCATTCTAAAGTATGTTGGCTATCATAGGGGCAGGTATTAACCAAGACTTTATCTCTGTGAGAACAGATAGTTAAATTTTATGAAGAATAGAATCAGCAATGTGAATTATTGAAGGAAGATTTCTGTAGGAATGGAGCATTTCTGTATGATACCATGTGAAATCAAAATGACTAGAGTATTTCTTTGCAAGGTAAAACTAAGCCTATATATGATATGTGACAAAAAAATGCAAGCATTTCAAAAAAAGCTATCTCTTTCAAAACACTTCAGAAATTTCAGATGAACATTTTCCCCAGTTAGCAAAGGTTATGGATGAGCAGGACAATCTATGTATATATGTGAATCATTTGAAGAATACACAGCTTTTTTAGACCTATTAATTGGAGAATACAATGAAAGTTTCACTGACTTTGAGAACCATGACATCACACTCAGATTAGCGTTTTGGCCTGACCTTGTTGATAGCACAAGGCACCTAAAGAACTACAGATAGAATTTATTGAGCACTCAATAAATAATATTTTAAAGTCATTGTTTGATGCTAAGTAAGATCCAATTGAAACATGGAAAAATGCAGAGTGCTAGGATGACAGGCGTGAGCCACCACACCCGGCCTGATTTTTTTCTTTTAACCAAAGGATTGTTTAGCTGTGTCAGGGTGCCTGCCTGCCTGCTGGGCATATAGATTCTTCTAAGAAAAACTTCCCTCTGCTGATGGGATGGTGGATGCCCCTAGCCAGAAGGCCACAGTCCGGACCTCATCACTCAAGCTGGTCCTGCCCTTGCACACAGACATATGCACATTCTGCACCCAGGGGGAGCCGCAGAGCACAAGACTTTGGGGCATGCACTCCATGGGCTGGCTGCAGCCTTGGACGGGATCAGGGTTCTTCCCACACCCCAGGCTGGACGGTCAAGTGCTCTTGTGAGCTACTTGTGAGAGAAGGTAAATGCATTAGCCCTTATCCCTGCCTCCATCGTTCCCTTCAGTTAAAGGACAAATACTGGTGAGAAGCTGGTAGGGCATCTAAACCTGCCCCTCCCTCCTTCATTTAGTCACTAATCAGCAATTACTTGGCATGAAGACATTTCGATTAAATAATTGTTTGGCTTTCTGCCAAATTATTCACTCACATGAATGAATTAATTTGTTCAAACACCAAAAAATACCCCCAAAAGTCACCCAGTGGGAAGCCTTCAACCCATCCCCACCCCCTAGCTGCCCAACACCCCAGCCCTCCCAACAGAGGACCATGGTTATTATATTTGTGTTTTGTTTTTATTTCTTTTTCCTTACAGACATTTTAAGGCATTTACAAGCCAATTCCAATGTATGTTCTTCTTCCATGTACTTCTATCATAAATGGTAGCACATTATATA
>VSMD01082108.1:0-10078 GCA_008750895.1 Mirza zaza
GTGTGTGTCACCTGAGGTTCGGGTGTGTGTGGTGTGTGTGTGTGTCACCCGACGTTCGTGTGTGTGTGTGGTGTGTGTGTGGTGTGTGTGTGGTGTGTGTGTGTGTGTTGGTACTCAGGCGCTGACGTGAAGCATGGGCTTGGCCGGGGACCCGGCTGGCAGGCATCCGAGGTTCGTGTGTGTGTCACCTGAGGTTCGTGTGTGTGTAGTGTGTGTGTGTGTCACCTGAGGTTCGTGTGTGTGTAGTGTGTGTGTGGTGTGTGTGTGTTGGTACGCAGGCACCGACGTGAGTGCTCGGGGAGCTACGGCCCCTGCGGGCGAGCCGGACCCTGAACTCGCCACAGCTCTGTCACGGTTGGGATAAGTGCTGGGGAGAGACGGGCTCCAAGTACCCGAGTGATGGGGGCGGGGGAGCGGGTCAGGTGGGTCAGGTGCGGAGGTCACGAAGGCGTGGCCAGAGTACTGCGTGTGAGCTGGTCTCCCAGGACTGAGTGGGAATATGCCCCAGACAGAGCGGTGCGAGGGGCGGCCCCCGTGTGCTCGGACCCTGGGGAGCTGGGGGATCCGCCTGCAGAGCACGGAGAAGCGGGTTTTTGTTGTTGTTGTTGTTGTTGTTGTTGTTTTTTGAGACAGAGTCTCACTCTGTTGCCAGCCTAGCTCACAGCAACCTCAAACTCTTGGGCTCAAGTGATCCTCCTGCCTCAGCCTCCCGAGTAGCTGGGACTACAGGCATGGCCGGCTAATTTTTTCTATACATTTTTAGTTGGCCAATTAATTTTTCTATTTTTAGTAGAGACGGGGGTCTGGCTCTTGCTCAGGCTGGTTTTGAACTCCTGACCTTGAGCTATCTGCCTGTCTCAGCCTCCCAGAGTGCTAGGGTTACAGGGGTGAGGCACTACACCGGGCCCGGAGAAGCTAAATTCCTAATTTTGGGGGTTGCACATCTGTCTTTATCTTAAGGTTTTTGAGACAGTTCTTGGCTTTTGCTCAGCCCTCCCTTAGGGAGTTTCTCAACCTCAGGAAAAGATTCTTGATAGCTTTGTCTTTCCTCAGCTTACTGTTAAAGCATATGGGATCTACCTAGTTGAGATAAACTTGATCTTAACAGACAATATAACTTCGAATTCTTTGTTTAGTTCTGTCCAAAGGCTCAATTTCAGGAAATAATACAGAGAGTATATATTCTATATATTCCTCTAGAATCTAGATCTGGGTCAGCAAACAACAGCCCATAGTCTAGCTGCCTGTTTTTGTAAATAAAGTTTTATTGGAGCACAGCCACGCCCACTGGTGTATGCAATGTGGCTGTCTGCCTTCCCCCTGCAAGGGCAGAGGTGAGTATGTGGCAGAGGGAAAGTTTGCCCCCTTCTGGTCTCCATCACCAGGTTCTTAACCTGAGTTCTACCTTCCCCTGCCTTCTGAGCACTGCAGAGATGGGCTTAAACTGACTGTGAAACCCCTGAGGTTTTATGCAAAACTGCATGCCCATGTGTGAACCGCCTGGAGGAAGGACCCTGACTCATCAGATTCCAAAAGAGATCCAAGACCTTCAAGTGGTCAGAAGTCATTGTTTTGAGGAGCTGAAATGTTAATTCCCTGGGCTCAACCGGCTCAGCAGTTCTCAAACTTTCTAATCTCAGGACCCCTATTATAATTGATTGGGACCCCAAAGATGTTTATGTGAGTAATTGTTATCAATATTTATCATATTAGAAATTAAAATAGAAAGTTTTAAAAGATTGATTGATTGATTGATTGATTGGCAGAGACAGGGTCTCACTATGTTGCCCAGGCTGGTCTTGGAACTCCTGGCCTCACACAGATCCTCCTGCCTTGGCCTCCCAAAGTGCTGGGATTACAGGTGTGAGCCACCACACCTGGCCTAAAGTATTTATCTGTATATTTATAAATTAATAATAATAAACCCATTACCTATTTACATTATTACATTTTTGCAAATATCTTTAACGTCTGGCTTCATAAAAGGCTTTCACATTTTCGGTGTTGAGGCTGTTGTGATAGCACAAGTCATGCAGCCCCCACCCCCAGAGGCTCTGAGAGTGTGGAGAAAGGCAGATACCAGCTTAGAGTTCTCAGCACAGTTTTGCCTGCTGAGTTGTGTTCTGATACTTCAGCATCAGTGGGCTTTGGGGTAGCCTTAAAGAAAAACTCTGGATGCTTGCTTGTTGGCATTTTGGTGAGGGACAGGTCTGTGCAAAGGGGACATTGAACATTGTTCCTTTCGAGAGCGACAGGATCCATTGCCCTGTGGGTTTAGGGTGGGAGGAGCTGTAGCCCTGCTGAGCCACTGTTAGGTTTTTAGATCTTAGGCAGGTCCAGATTTTTGGCTCCCTTTCAGCTCTTGTGTGTGGCGTGCATGTCTGTATACTGATGGTGTCCTGGGCTTTCTTCACCTACATCTTGTTATCCATTTATGTATTTCTGTAAGTTATATTATAATTCTGTTTTTATAAATTGTCTCTTTATTTGCACAAGATTGAGTATAAATCCTAAGTTAAAAATGTCACCTTGTCATGTTCTGTAAAGCCATTATGTAGAAACCTTAGCATCTAGTAGATTATAGTCCGTTTTCATTTGCAGAAATTAGTGAATCGCTTTCTTTTTCAGTGTTGCTTTCATCGAGTTACCTTAGCTAAGTGGAAACTTAACCATCGTATATCTGGAAGTATTAAGATGTTATTCTGTTTGGTCATATACTATATATAGTGCAGTTACTTGGCAGTTCTGTTATCTATTACCTACCCACAGCCTCTGCCCTGTTTTTCATTTTATTTCTGTCTAGTGTGCACAGACATTCTTGTTAGTATTATCGTTGTTGTTTAGTCCTAACGGGCTTTTTGTGCCTGCTTGTGAAACTGTTATAAGTTTCTTTTAACACTATTCTTAGTTACATGCGTATGTTTTCCATCAGTGTGGTTCTGCTGATTTTAAACTGGGAAAAACTTAATAATGTTTCCAAACCACACAGCCTCCTCCCAGTCGTTAGAGCCTGAACTTGAAGCCAAAGAGGACCCTGCAGATGGGTCCCATGGTGACGTGAGGGCTTTGTCTCGTTCCATCAGAGGGCTAGGTGTGTGTCACAAAGATAGTACTGAGATTTTTAGGAAAAAATACTCACACTTCATGCAAAGTGAACTGGGTAGAGATCAAAATGTATTTTGTATAAAATATTACAGTTTTTTGAAGATTAGAACACGTATTTGTTACTATATAGCTGCTGTCATTTCAGTTTTTAGAAGACAGGGCAGCCTTTTTATGTGATGAAGAGCAAGGCTTTGTCTTCTATAATTCTGAGGTGACGTTGACTCACCCAGGGAGAAAACTAAGTCCAGTTGAAATATAGGCGTTAGGGGTAGAGGCCGAAACGGACCCTGGAGAGGCTTCATTGGCTTTCCCGCTTCTTTTGCATCCCGAAGCATAAGCTTAAAGCATCTCAGAAGGACAAGGTACGCCAGTTCATGGCGTGTACGCAAGCCTGCGAAAGAACTGCCATCTATTGCTTGACGCAGAATGAGTGGAAACTGGACGAGGCCACGGACAGCTTCTTCCAAAACCCAGAGTCATTCCACAAGGAGTCCGTGCGGAGCGCGGTGGACAAGAAGAAGCTGGAACAGCTGTACGACAGGTACAAAGGTGAGAGGTGATGGCAAAAGCCAGACAGACACACTGGTTTCGGACCACACGGGAGTCATAGCTCAGAGCCGGGCATCTTGGTGGTGGTTACCTCTGTCCCTGCGGTGTTTTTCTGACCACTTCTATTTAGGCTGACGTCTTGGTATTGAGAAAGTTGTTTCAGAACAACACCAAATCGTGAAAGTTACCCCAAAGCAAAGGTGATGGTCAGCATCTCTCACCCAGTGTCCTGGTGTTCTAGCACTGAAACAGCTGCAGCTAGCAGATGAGCTCTGGGAAAGCTCTTGGCAAAGAAACCTTTGTCTTGCAGATGGGGGACAGTTGTTTTCGTTGATATCAGTACTTAGATTGGAGCTGTCTCTATCAAAATGTAGCTGTGCTATTATAAAAGTAAGTCTCCACTGATGAGTAGCTACAGATGCAAATCCCTCAGCAGGATTTGAATTTTCACATCAAACGTTGAATTGGTTATAGGCAGAGGCAGCAAGGATTCGAGTGTTGGCTTATTCGCACACTGCCACCCACAGCTCAGCCTGTCTTCTGTGTGACTCATATGTTATAAAAATGAATGGACTGTAGTCCTAACATGACTAAAAATATTCAACATTATTGCATATGAAATCTACCAAGATGGTTTATTAGCTAAGAGCATCCTCACATATCATGTTAGGAGACGGAATTGAATAAGAAAGTAAATGGGAGTTTTATATAGAACCTTTGTCCCATGAACCCTGGCCGAGGTCGTTTTTCTCCCTAATATAAGAGAATAGAGTTGGAAGTGTGTTTGTGGTTTCAGTCATTTAATTTATATCGTGATTTTTCTTTGGGAACAACAATATATATATATATATATATACACACACACATACATACATATATATATATAAATGATGTAGTATATAGCACTTTAGGTGTGATAAAAAATTTAATTTTGGTCATATAAGTGAAGAACCTACATGTTTTCTTTTTGCAACTTCTAAACCAACAGAATTCACATATACGTTACAATAATGTACTATGAGGCACATAATGTGTCTGAAATTACTAGACTTAGTTTAGTGAAGTCTTGCCAGGATGCTTTTAATAGATTTCACTGTTTGATTTTCAGATAAACAAATGCTAAGTTCTTTAATTTTATTTCTAAACTAGAAATAGGCGGTAGGGAGCCTGGATTTCTAAGCTGTTAAATGCAGATGCTTATGCTAAATAATTTACTGTCCAGTGGCATTAGAACTAGCAAATGAAATCACTCAAAAACATCATAGTTGTGATGAAAAACTCAAAGTACTATAAAAACTTTATCAATACAATATCTTTTATAGCAGTTTACATTTGGGCAAACTAAATTTCTGTAAACTTGAATCTTTATTTTACTTTAGGGAAGTTAAATTCTTAGTGATCAAATCTTCTCAAAGAAATTTCAGTGGTTTTTTTTTCCCCCTAAAGCCCCAAAACCTACATTTTTAAAAATAGGACTACTTTCTGGAGAAAGCGTTACTTGTTACTCACTGTTCCTTTCACATACAGTAGAAAGTGCAGTCATTGATGTGCTCGAAACGCTCTTCAGGGCCTGTGTAGCAGAGAGGTTTGGGTCTAACCACTTATGTTAGGATTAATTTTCAAAACAATGTAACTTCTCTCCCCCCCCCCCAGCTTATTCTGAGCAGAGAGACCAAAACAGTGTAACTTCTTTTTCCTTGATTTTCACTACAGACCCACAGGATGAAAACAAAATTGGAATTGATGGGATCCAGCAGTTTTGTGATGATTTAAGCCTAGACCCTGCCAGCATCAGCGTTTTGGTCATAGCGTGGAAGTTCAGGGCAGCAACACAATGTGAATTTAGCAAAAAGGAATTTGTAGATGGCATGACAGAGCTTGGGTAAGTGGCTATTGTCAGCTTAAATTTTTTCACAAAGGAAGGTGCTTTAAATAGTATTTATTTTTCAGCTACCTGTAAATATTAATTTCACATCTATTTATTTTCTTTGTGTATCTTAAGAGTTTCTTAGGCATCTGCGCTATTAAGCCTTTGGTTTCCTTTCACATTCCAGTTTAAGGTTTTATTTCATTTCACATTTTTATTTTATTCATATGAATCCCTTTTGTAGCTTATTCTTTTTAATGTTTTCCTTCCAATTTTGAATTTACAGTAAATACCAGGTTTTTCTAGCCATTCAGAGTATTTGACAATACTGTGTGCTAAATAGAATCTGTTATGTTGCTGTGTTAGGTGTTAATAAAATGTCATTTTGGTGTTTGCTTGTAACATTTCTCTATTCTACCTACAGAGTTGGGATAAAAGCTTCATTAATAACTTAAGATGTTTCTTATTCATCAGATAAGTCATAAAAGTAAATGAAAGCGCCTAAGGCAGCTGTCTTCTAATGGTTAGCTCACTGAACTGCAGTCGTGCACTGCATAGCGACACTGCTATCAGCGGCGGACACGTACACGACCGTGTCCCGTAAGATTATAATGGAGCTGGCAAATTCCTGTCACCTAGTGACGTCACAGCCGTCATGCAGCACAGCACAATGTGTTGCTCACATGTTTGTGGTGCTGCTGGTGTGACCCAATCGGCACTGCCAGTCATAGAAAGTATGGCACATACAATTGTAGACAGCACTAATACTTGATAATGGTAATAAATGACTGTTTTACCAGTGTATGTGTTTACCACACTGTAGATCATTATTTTAGAGTATACTACTTATTTTAACCCTTTGCACTCGCTTGCTTTTTTCTCGATTCTTTTATTCTACTCTGTATTTAATTTTTAAATATCCCAGATTTTACAAAGCACAGCAGTAGAATAAAAAACTGGAGTTTCTTTTCATACAAACTTATTTATTTGGATTTTTTTTATATTTCAAATTATCGATACATTCAAAGAGTAATTTTAATCTCTATAATTTTTGCTGACCGTGTCGAGTCACACTCGACATCCGAGTGCAAAGGGTTAAAAAGTTAACTGTAACACAACCTCCCTCCAGGAGGTACCAGAAGGAGGCGTTGTTGTCATGGGAGACAGCTCCTTGCCTGTTGTTGCTCCTGGAAACCTTCCAGTGGGACTAGAGGTGATCCTGACCCTGTGTAGGCTGGCCTAGGCTGTTGTGCGTATTCATGTTGTAGTTTTTAACAAAAAAGTTTAAAAAGTGAAAAAATTTTAAAAGTAAAAAAATTTTTAAATATAAAAAAGTGCATAGAATAAGAATATAAAGAAAGAAAATATTTTTGTACAGCCTTTGTGTTTGTATTTTAAGCCCGGTGTTATTACAAATGAGTTTAAAAAAAAAAGTAAAAGTTTATAAAGTAAAAAAAGTTACAGTAAACTAAGGTTAATTTATTATTAAAGAAAAATATTTTTTGATATATTTAGTGTAGCCTAAGTGTACAGTGTTTTTAAAGTCCACGGGAATGTCCGAGGCCTTCACATTCACCCAGAGCAACTTCCAGTCCTGCAAGCTCCATTCATAATAAGTACCCGATATAGAAGTACCATTTTTTATCATTTCTCCCATATTGTTACTGCACCTTTTCTGTGTCTAGACACACAGTACTTCCCATGGTGTTGCGTTTGCCTGCAGTATCCAGCACGGTCGTCTGCTGCGCAGGTTCTGTGGCCTGGGAGCCACAGGCTGCTTAGAGCTGGGCGTGCAGCGGGCCGCCCATCTGGTCTGTGTGAGTGTGCTCTGATGCTCACACGCCATGACACTGCCTAACGACACATTCATCAGAACGTGTCCCCGTCGTTAAGCGACGCGTGACTGTATTTCACAAGGTGACATAAAAGCCAACTTGTTCGACTTGCTGTTATTTCTGATATTCTGATATTTGGGTGTCGAAGACTTACAATAGCATATTTTTACCTGCTGAAGATAACATAGAGCCTTATAGCAAACATGTTCTTAAGTCATGTGCTTACAGCAGCCAAGGGAAAAGAAAAAATAGAGCACTTGTTTTTTCCACTAAACTGAGGAATCTGTATTTATCAGCCTGTCTCTTTAGATAAACTCTGCAAGGCTTACGTTCTAATGCAGATGTTCCTCGCCTTGTGGCAGGGTTATGTCTTTGCAGCATTAGTTCATGTGCTGCCAAAGTGAGCACCGGACGCAGTTGCATCTTGGCACACCTGTCATAAGTTGAAAATGCATTTAGTACCCCAGCAAACCTTTTGTAATGTTGAAAGACCAGAATTCAAACCCTTGAAAGTTGGGAGCTGTCTGTAATAACTTGCCACGTTTCTGGTGGCACATTTCTTTGTGTAAAACCAAAGATATTACAGCAATGGTGTAACAGCATATTTCTTTATGTTCTTTTTACATAGGAAAGCCCAGTTGAATTACTAGTAGTTTTAGAATGAGAGGTACCTATAATGTGTGATACACTAACCTTTCTGTTAAAATCTCCCTAAAATGGGAAATTTTGGAAGTTAGTGCTTCTTATGGAAACACTATTGGCATTTCTTAGTCATTGTCTAAAAATATATGTTGTTCAAGGAAATTTTTTTAAATTCCTATTATCCTATTATGAGTTGTAACATATTTTAAAGATTATGAGTGTAAATCTCCCCAAAATATATTAGATGATTTCGTGCCCTCTTTTCAAGAGTATGCAGAATGTGATCTAAGGTTACACGTTTATGATGATAGTGCCGCTGTTCGTGTCTCACAGGGCAGAGGTGAAAGCATTTTGCAAATACTAAAGTTCTATGCTAAATATCATATTAATGCTTTACTAAACTATACTGCAGAGATAACGTCAGTGCTTTTAGGACTGTTCGCTTTTATAGGACTAAGCTTTAAAAAATAGCTTTTGTGTCTATTTTTATTTTTCTCGCACTTTTTCCTGGCTATCAACTCTCTTGACTCAGGTTAGAAAATGTGCTCTTAACAGTTAATCTGACATCATTTCATTAGGGGCTTGAGGATTTGTAAGTATACTGAGTAAAATGTCTGAGCATGGTGTTCAGACGTGGCACCAGGCAGTTGGGAGCAGCTGTACTGCAGATGACAACTGGAGTCACTGGGTACATGGTAAAAACTCTGCTTGAAGGCATCAAATAACTAGTAAGATAGTGAAGAACTAAGAAACAGAGACCCAGGAGGAGAGCCCAGCTTTTGAGGCTATTCTTCCCCAGAAGCATTTGACAGTGCTTTTTTTTTTTTTCAGCATATTATGGGGGCACAAATGTTAAGGTTACATATATTGGCCCATGCCCCCCTTGGCAGTGCTTTTGACAGCCTTTTATGGGCAGAGGAACAAGACTGAAAACCAGGGCCTGGCAGGTCTTCAGGGCAGAACAGCCTGTCCTCCAGGAGTGAGGGCGAGCCTGACGTCCTCCTGGGGGCTGCTCCTGGCTCAGGTCAGCGGGTGGCCTGGAGGACAGTCAGCCCTTGGAATGGGATTGAGGCCGTCCCACGTTTCTGGTGCCTGGCAGAAGAAGCAGAATGCTGCTTGGAACAAGACCTCACCTGTACCGCTTCTGCAAACACTTGTTTTCTGCTGCAGCGTTTGGCACAAAATCAGACATAGACAGGCATGTGAGGAAACACAATTACATAAAAAGAACCAACAGAAAAAAAACGAATAATAGAAATGAGCCCACAGAGGTTCCAGGAAGCAGAATGCTGGAATGGACTAAAATAACTTTGGTCACTTTGTTCAGCAGATAAGTCGCCAGAGAATTGGATGTGTAGAAGTCACATAGCACAGCTAGAAAGGATAAGAACTGGCAGCCTGGAAACAGAAGGACAAAGTAGGAGGACTTATGCTACCTGATTTGAGAACTTTGTCTATGGCTGTGATGATCAGGACAGCCTGGTGCTGGCTTGAGGGTAGATAAATTCACCCGTGGGGTACCGAAGGAAATCCAGATACACACCCGATCATTTGTAGTCAGTTTTCCATTTCTTACAGAGATGTCAAGGCATTTCAGTGGAGGAAGGAAGAGTCTTTTAAACAAATGATGCTAAAACAACAGGATAAACTTGAAAAAATGTAACCTCAATCTCTCCTTCGTATCATACATAAAAATCATGTTAAGCTAGATTGAAGAGTTAGATAAGAAATTAAAAACTGTGAAGTTTTTAGACAAAACAGAATACCTTTGTGACCCTGTGTGAAGCAACACTTCCTTAGAGAAGATATAAAAAGCACAAACCATAAAGGAAGAAACTGCTAAGTTGTATTTCACCAAAGTTAAAAACTTCTGCTTGTCAAAAGATACTATTAAGAAAATGAAAAACGCAAAACACAATGGGAGAAAGTACTTGCTCTATAAATATATCTTATAATATTAAAATATAAGAATATATAATTTGAGGCCGGGCGCGGTGGCTCAAGCCTGTAATCCTAGCTCTCTGGGAGGCCGAGGTGGGCGGATCGTTTGAGCTCAGGAGTTCGAGACCAGCCTGAGCAA